>JAPQRN010021814.1:0-15146 GCA_037367275.1 Coranthus polyacanthus | reverse complement strand
GTGTGTGTGTGTGTGTGTGATCAGAAAGGTTTATTGTAGACACATTACTATTAAATAGTGTGTTGCTTTAATTCTTGTTTGGTAAAATTCTTTTCTCTTGCACAGGCACTAACAAATACAACATAAATTGTTTCTGAGACAATACAGTTTGGTTTTAACTAACTTATATACCCTTTGGATGTGCTTGAAACACTCAGAGAAAACCTGAGGGCAGATGCATGGCACACTGGAGGCACATTACCCTGCATGCCTGGGAGAATATCAAAATACAATAAGGTTGAAACAGAATTTTGTGTCAAGTTTGGATTAGTTATTCTGTCTTTATATTAATGTTTTCTTGTCAACAATCCAAGAACACCATTAATACAGTAAAATAGATATGACTGCTCTTTATATGGAGCACAGACTTTTTTCTGATCACCTTCTTTAGTTGTATGATTTCTTCATTTGCAACACAGTTCAGAAAAATGGTCATGTTATTATAATGTTTATGCAAACCACTTACACTCCCAGGGGTTAAACATAAAAAAACAACCTCTCAAGGAATGTTGTTCTAAGGTTGAAGAGCTGCACAATCACTATGATTACCTTCAGTTTTTAGCCTGAACTGCTCAGCAGCTTTTAGTCCCTGTGTTCAGAGGATGTAAAACCAGTTTCATACACACAGGCTTTCTGAAGTGCTGCTGGACACACCGAGAGCTGCTGCAGAGTGGGTGTAAGGCTCTGTGCAAACCTGGGCATGAATTACAGTAAAACACACAAACTGGAGCTAGTTGATCTTCAGGCCACTGTTTCAGACTAATTAATTAAGTACCATACATAATCACAACTAAAGCTCTCATAGTGTTAGTAAGAACATGTGCTGATCATCTAAAGGGTAGGATTTATTGCTGTTTAATTGGAGTACTTTACAACTCGGGCTCCCAAACTTTTTCAGCTCAGTCCCTCCTGGACCCAAATGTACACACATCATAAACTGCCTAACATCAAAATTTTTTACTGATTTTTGCTGCCTAATTCACATTAGAAATGAGTCTGGGAGGGAATATTGCAATGTCAGTCGCAGCTCAAACTGACAATTAATGTTAGCAACACACTTATCACCAACAAAATCAGACACTAATATAGACAAACAAACACGACTGGTTTACTTTTCTGCTGTCAAAACACTGGGGGAAAATGTTTTTGACTTGTTTCGATACTGAGAGTCTGTCCAATTTGTTCAGTTTTAAGCTGTCTTTACTGAGTGTTTCTCCACTCATTCAGTCATTTAGTCCTCTCCTCTGCATTTCCAATGGCTTTGGTGAAGCTGACATTTATCATGATCAAGAGTGAGGGAATCACAGAAGTCACAATCAGTGTTACCTCAGCTAGAAATCGACTGACTGACTGAGCTCCTCACCCGATCTCGTAGGGTGCGCCCAGCCACCCTGCGGATGAAACTCATTTCGGCCGCTTGTATCCGGAATCTCGTTCTTTCGGTCATGACCAAAAGCTCATAGGAATGTAGATTGACCAGTAAATCGAGAGCCTCGCCTTCTGGCTTAGCTCCCTCTTCACCACGATAGACCGATACAGCGACCGCATGACTGCAGACACTGCACCAATCCGCCTGTCAATCTCCCGTTCCGTCCTCCCCTCACTCGTGAACAAGACCCCGAGATACTTAAACTCCTCCATTCATCCCAATCACCCCCCTCCAGGTTTCACTGTCATTGTCCACATGAGCGTTGAAGTCCCCCAGTAGGGCAATGGAGTCCCCATTCAGAGCACTATCCAGCACCCCTCCCAGGGACTCCAAGAAGATCGGGTACTCCACACTGCTGCTCGGCCCATAGGCCGAGACAACAGTGAGAGACCTGTCCCCAACCCGAAGGCCCAGGGACACGACCCTCTCGTTCACCGGGGTGAACTCCAACACATGGCGGGTGATGTTAGGGGCTGTAAGCAAAGCCACACCTGCCCGCCACCTCCCTCTGCGGGAAACTCTAGAGAAGTGGAGGGTCCAGCCCCTCTTGAGGAGCTGGGTTCCAGAGCCCAAGCTGTGCATGGAGATGAGCCTGACTATATCTAGACGGTACCTCTCAACCTCCCGCATAAGCTCAGGCTCCTTCCCTGCCAGTGAGGTGACGTTCCACGTCCCGAGAGCCAAAGTCTGTGCCCGGGGATCAGGTCGCTAAGGCCCCCGTCGACTGCCACCCGATCCACATCGCACCCGGCCCCTAGGGATCCCTCTGCAGGTGGGGGGCCTACAGGAGGGCGGGCCCACGTCGCTGGTTCGGGCTGAGCCTGGCCAGCTCTGTGGGAGAACAAAAACCTCTGATTCGCAAAGATCCTGATGAAAAGGGCCATTAATAATTGATTAATTGAAAGAGTCAGTCAGTCTTTGGGTTTTGGGTGTTGATAGAGTATGTGTAGACGTGTTCAGATGGCAGCGTGTGTGTGTCCTTACAGGATGATTTCAGTTCAACAGAGGTGTGAGAGTGGTTGTAGGGGAAAAAAGTTGCTCAGGGGGTAAAATGTTTTAATATCCTTCTGTTCAGAGTTCTTTTTGTGAGGGATGTGTGGTTTTGAGAGGGAGGCTTTTAACATCCAAGAAGAGGAAGTGATGAGGGGTAGTGTGCAGTAAGATGAGAGAATAGAGGAATGGATGAAGCCTGGAGAGCTTCAGAAGGGGGAAACTTAAGATTTCATTGATCCACCAAGGAAGAGGAAAAACCCCTACTGCATCCGAGCAGGTCAGAGGTTGAGCAGGTTCATCCGAAGCTTCTCCAGGGATCAGATTGTTTCCCGTAGTACTTTGTGGTCAGAGAGTGTTTAGTTAATCTGGCTGCTTCTTTGACAATTCACTACTTTCATGACACATCTTCTTTTTGAGATGTGTCATGACTTTTCTTTTTATAGCCAAGATGTCCAGAAATGACTCCTCTTGTAACTTTCATTCTTTGTCAAGTTGTTTCCTCCTTTCAGCTCCCAGGTGTGTCTGAATGATCACTTCCCTTCCCTCCTTTCTTCTTCTGGTCTTTAATTTCTATTCTGATATGTAATGGTACAAAGGACTTTTAATTTATTTCACAGATCTCACCTGTTTGGATGTTTTGGGGGAATGAACATGACTGAAAATTCACAAAACCTGTAAGTATTACTGATGTTGGGCATGGATGTGACAAAATGACTCAATAGCAGGCCCAGGACAATTTCAAAAATTAAGCCCCCACATGAGGTTTCACCTAGACTACAGACTTTCCTCTTGGAAGTCTGCCTTTTTGATTTAGATACGCAATTTTTGGTCTGTTTTTGGCCATTGTACTTAAACTCCTCATACATAAATAACCCAAGCAACTTCAAAATTGGTCAGGGTCCTCCAACATTTGTAATCAAAAATATCAAAATGGTGCGTTTTCAGTCAACGGTGTTGCTGTGGTGAAGCACCACATTTTTTATATTGCACCAGAAAACGTTTAACAGTGCCTGACGTGGAACTGGGGTCTCAGACTCAATAGCACGACTCAAACAGAGGCAGGATCAGAGTCTCTTTACTGAAGAAAATGGTTCGGTGCATGGAAGAGCAGTCAGATGAGGCAAACAAAATCCAGAGAAACAAGCTGAGGCGAACACAAAGCAGGAGTCATACACAAAAATCAGATCACAAGGGATCAAAAGGCTGCAACGCTTGAAACAAGCTACAAAGATGAACTGGCTCAGGGGATGGGGAAGACAGACTAAATACACTAGGAGAGAGGAGGCAATGAGACACAGGTGCAGCACATTAGGGGTGGAGCAGTCAATCACAGTGGCGGGAAATGCATAAGGACAAGAACTGAATCTGAAATGTCCGGATGTACAAAGAAATGTTTTGGAGCCATATCTTAATCTAGGTCTGTGTGATATGGCCAAAGATGTTGCCACGATTAAAAAAAAAGTAATTAATTGATATTGTTAATAATTTTCATTTTTGTTAATAATTTTCGTTTCTCTCTACAACTTTATGGTTGTAGAGAGAAAGCTTGATAATAATGTAGACACCTAGTGATCGTTTAAATCGATTAATACACTGAAATCTCAGTGTCCTAATCAGTAAAATATACACAAAATGTGAGGCGTAAAGTCTTAGTAACATGGTTTTTTATCATACAATGTGAAAGCTGTATTACTTCATAGAATATGACTGTATTAATATGAGGATGTGTTGACAACTGTTGCTGTAGTCAAGAGAAGAATCACAGTAGTAAATGTAAATCAGATCAGAGTGATTTTTGCTAAAAGGCTCTGTGGAATCTACAGCATCAGTTGTTCTTACTTCCGACTCCCCCTCACCGTCTCACTGTGTGCACGCACTAACGCTGAATAGGAAATGAAGCCTTATGAATATTCAGATCAGCCCAGCTGCATATTTATTCCTGGGTGTACGTGTGTGTTTTTGAGAGGATGCAATGGTCTGTGAATACATTAAATCCGTGTAGTCAGCCACTCAGCCATACTGTATGTGTGTGTGCGCTGGTGAAGACAGAGTGGGAAGGTCAACAACCCATTTGTCAAGTGTGAACTCTGTCCCCAGATGTCCAAGCGGAGCCCGCATTACAGGAAAACACCAATATGCATACATGCGGTTGCTCATGCGCACACATAAGAACGTACACACATAGAACAGTGGAACGTATCAGGACAGCTCCCTCAGTCTGAGAGAATCATCATCCAGATCCATCATCTCCACATGCAGGGCAGCAGAGCACACAGGGACTAGCTGGCGGCCAATCTCACTCTGTGTTTCTGTGTGTATATGTGTGTGTGTGTGTGAGGCAGAGTCTGTTTGTATGAATGGAAGAAGGTCTTCCCTCTGGTATTTCCTGAGGTGAAAGTGCCAAGCTGCTTTATTGCTGCTGCAGGTCCATCATTTGGTTTATTTTATTAGTGTGTGTGCGGGTGAGAGAGAGAGAAAGAGAGAGGGGAGAAGAAAAGGCATTACATATGTACACAGCAAGGAACATCTGACCAGATCTGAATTATTCAGTTAAAAAGTATGATTGTACATATTTATGCATATGTGTGTCTTTGTTTGTGTACCAGGGTTGTGCATTGATTTATGTTAAGAGGATATGGGAGGATCTAATTGCAGAAATGGAATATAATATTCATTATTATGTTTTCATTTGTGTGTAGTCACATAGAAATATGAATCATGTGTTTTTGCTCCCTTAGGGTCTTTACACACGGGGGGCGTAACAAATGCGAAAGTTGGTGGGCGAATGCTGTTGGACAGAAATAGTAATGGATTCAACATCACCTGGAGCCTCATCTGCAACCTGAGTGTCTCCAGTCTGTCTGATCCAACATCCTCTGTTCTTCTGGGTCTAGTGTTCTTATGTTTCTTTTCTTTTTAAATAAAGGGACACTACATGCTACACTCAAAAAAACTGAGGTACAAAATCCAAGGTGCAGCCGTTTATTAACAAAGTTCATACAGAGCACAGAAGGTTTCCCAGGGCAGGGACTAAGGCAGGAATAGGCAGGAGGAATCTAGGTCTGCAGAACAATGGCTCACAGAATTCAGACAGACAGAAGAATTACGGGTTGGGAGATGATCCTATGGAGTAGATCCAAAAATTAAGCTAATCAAACACACAAATAAAAGTTAGGTATTTCTTGACGTTAGCTAACTTCATTTCTAAGCTAACGTCTCTGTATCTATGAGAGCAGACTGTACACTGATTTCTATGTAGAGGACTCAAGTCAGTTTTTCCATGAAAGTCCTCATGCTCGCTCTCCAGTTCTTCCTCTACAGCGTCAACATCATGGTAGCTCCGTCCTCTTCTTCATACAGTCTATGAATCAGTTCTTTGTTGCTTATCACTGCTGGATGAACAGGTGCAGTATATTTCTATTTCAAACCACTCTGAAGTTAGCGGCTAGGACTGCAGTGCGATGGGAAATCCAAAATTCCATCTAAAGTAATGCATTCTGCACAGTACGGTGTCTTAGAACAATAGAGGTGACCAGTGGTAAACTATTTATGGCCACAGTTTCAAATTCATTTTTCACCCTGAAACTCATAAGTTGAAATGTTTTATGTATGTGCTGTGCATATATATTTTGGTGTTGATATCTCTAAAGTTCAGAAACACATTAAAAGTTGAACAGTAGAGGCTACTCCTGCATAATTGTGATGCATTTGAATTCCCTAGACTTTTAAATTTGCTCAGTTTTACTTCCTGCAATTCAAATTTGCTCAATACTAATTCAATTCAAATTCAAGAAGTGACTTGAAAAGTATGAATAAGGTCTTTAAAAAGTGAATCAGAACTGGGCTTAACCCTGATGTGTTTGAGAGAGCAGTTATTGGGATTTTTATATGGGAGAGCTTTTTGCTCATCTGACCTGAGCATCATGCATCCCTGACACACAAACACACACAGTCACATCTCTCCATGAAGTGTGTGCACCCCCAAACGAGCAAGACATAACTTAATCTTCATATCTGTGGTGAAAATGCTGTGCTATCTTCCTGGAACAGGCCGAAGGCGTCTTCAGCAAATAGACTGCAGCAGGTGGGGGGTCTTATCAGGAGAGGAGGGACACTTTGCCTGGGGCTCAGGGATAGTTCTCTGTCTGACCTGCGACCTTTTCACAATGTGACTATTACACATAGACACAAACCAATGGAACACAGCCAAATGTCAAGAGGCAGCATCACAGGCCTGCTCACATCTCTGCCTCAGCTTCTGTCTCCAGCTCATTTTGTAAATCAATACAAAAAATGAAAAATAAAAGGCTTTAGAGCCAGAGTGCAAGTCCTTTTTTGTTTTCTCCAGTTTTTTATCATCACCTGCCCTTAGTTCAACTCATTGCATCTGTAAACTTCAGATGAACTCAAGGAAAGGGAACAATAAATAAATACATTCATGCATGGCTGTCTCAAACCGGACTCATTGGTGGTGTGTCTGTAGCCAATGATGTGCTGCCGCCTGACACTGGGACCTTTAGGTTCCATATATTAATTTGCTCACTAATGACAGTAATGAACTGAGTATCTAAAATTGCATATCTCTGAGTGGACAACAGTTGAAGAGACTGTCCTGTTGTGAAAAGTGAGCCCATGGGTTGATGCCCCAAATTTGATGTATTTTGACTAAGGCTCTGGTCAGACTTCATAATACCAGCCCAAATCCAGCCCGATCCAGCTGACACATGGGGTCGGTTCATGTCGGAAACCACCTCCATCCCAGCTCCTCCTTTTCTTGCTGTGTCTGACAAAGGCTGTGGCCAGACTACACGATATCAGCCCGATCCAGCTGACGTAGTGCGTTGATCCATGAATGACAAATAGTCATCGGGTGTTGACAATTGTTTGTTTTATCTCATTCACTGTGACATAGCAGATGACAACTGACGCCATGTCTGTGATGCTTCACAACATCCTGATAGAAAGTCTAGCATGTTTGAAGTCTCTATGATGGGTTCAGACACGTCTGTGACATTGACCAATAGGAGCACAGATCACTCTGCAGTGCACAGCTTTAAACATGGAGAAGAGATCTGTATTTTTACCATCGGTTCTCTTTGAAGGACTAACAGCCTATACTGTCCTCTTCCAGAAGAGCCAGTATCAAAGTTCTTTGTTCTTTTTTATTAACTCTTAAGTATAAGAGTTAATAAACACTTCCAGTAGCATAGTTTCATCAATCAGGACTCTGGTGGATGAGACCTGGGTAGTCTTGCACAGAAAGTCCTACCTCCACACTTTGTTAATGCTGTGCCAACACTGGAGATAAGTTTATCACCATTCAATATCATTCTGGAATAGGGATAAAAACTCTTTGGCTTGTTTGGCTAGTTTGTATTTCTTTAAACTGATCACACTTGTTTTGGGGGGCACTAAACACAGTCGCTGCATCCTGTGCTTAGTGTACAGGATGTGAAAATGTGTTTTGGTGGAACGTGCACATAGAGAAGTCAGCCATGGGATTAAAATGACTAAATCCCCCAAAAGAAAACAGGAAATTTGTTCAAAACACTAACATGTAGATAATTGCAGATGGCCATTGGGTGACTATTTAAATGACCCCATTTATTCCAGCAACATACATCCTGTGAGCCAGACTACCTGGGTCATATTTCCATGAAGAAAGCATTCTTCTGGGTTGGATCAGTGGTAGGGAGAAACCCTGGAATTGCTGTTTGGGATGGAGGACTATCTTGCATACATGTGAAGATGCCTTGATATTTGATAGGGAGTTATCTGTGAGCAGGTGTAGAAAGACACTAAAGACGCTGAGGAAACTCAGAAGACTCTCTGGATTGATTACACAGGAGACATTTATTGGAATAAACTTGTGAGAACAGAATGTGCAACACAGGAGATTGAACAATCTAGCCCTAAAGACACTTCCTTTCATATTGACTATATATACTATTATATACTACTAATAAGAAGTCAAATGGTCAGAAATAAAGGATAGAGTGAGTGTGTCACTCCATTATTTGCTGAATAAGGTGAATAACCTAGTAACATGCCAAATCTGAGGAAAACGTAGTAATGGTGTATGTATGCACAATCTAACAAAGATAGATGAGAAGACTTTTTGGACAACACGTCTTTGACATTGTCTGACATTGTCTGCAGATCTACATAGGAGGACAGATTACAAGGCACTGTGTACAGAGAACAGTGCATGATGGACCTGTTCTTTGACCTGCAGCTAAGAAATGGCTGAAGCCATGAGTTAAAGTGGAATTTCTCTAACAATATTTATCTGAATATTTTTCTGTAGGCTGTACTTTCAATAGCTAAGAGGAGAAATCATTTTTCATTTTTAGTCTTTGATTTAACATTCACTGTGATTAGCAATGGAAAGTAAGGATGAGACGAAAGAAACAAAAGGGCAGGAAAAGATAGATGAGAAAGAAAAAACTAAATGAACATGGTCTGTACGTAGACAACCAGACAGCTGAATGTGTGCTTGTTAGTAATGTAATGGAAGAATGTGGAGAATGGAAACAGCCAAGTTTGTGAAAAACCTCTGAAAAGCAGGAGTCTTCCAGTAATAGGATGGTTGTACGGCTGTGGTGTTGTATGCATGTGCATGTGTGTGTGTGTGTCTGAGTAAAATTGTCCAGCTTCCTGCTTAAATAATTTTAGTGTGGACTGTGTTAGTGCTCAAACAGAGACCTCTGCGGTGCCTCATTTCATAAGGCTTTGTTTCACAACCTGAAGACCCAACAATCTGTCTCACACACACACACACAGACAATAATTCTAGACCAACCGAGGTAAGGAGCTGTGTGTGTGTGTGGAAGTAGGCGGGAGGAGAGAGTCTGAATTTATTAAGCCCACACCAACCATTCAAAGTACGCCAGCAACAAGTAATGAATCTCCAACAAGAAATAAATAACTGCTGTGTGTTTGAGTCTTGGGCTGAAATATAAGAGGCGGGGGTGGAAGTCTATGCGCCTATGAGACAGGGAGCAAGGCAAGGCTTTGGGTGAGATGCCGCAGTAATTCTGGGAGGCAGCTTGTTTGCTTTTTGAAGAATATGCAGTGCATCTCCACTGTGATGATAATTCACACATGCAAACACACGTACAGTTGGTGAAAAACAATCAAGGACACAGACGTACATGTAGTTTTATTTATTTTATGACTTGGATTCTTAAGGTAGACTGATTTGTATAATTATTGAGTCAAAAAAGAAGGTCAGTGAAATGTATTTCATATTTAAGTGCACAGTATGTAGCATTTCCACACTGAAATATCTAAAATGACTGTTCTTCTCCCACAACCTTTTAATGCAGTGTGGCATCTAGGTCACACACAAGTGCCCTCCACCTCTTTGTTTCTGACCAGTTTTTCAATATCTTTCCAAGATCCTCCAGTAGCTTTAAGTTCTTGTTATGTTGATCTTCACCAAGTCATTCTTGGTCTTCTTCTGGATCTCTTTCTTTGGGGGTTGAGGGATTGTCTGATGACAGTAAAATGACTAGCTGTATGCTATATATTTTGTTAACTTTTCCTAAAGTGATTCAAAATGCACAAAAAATGTTTGACGCTCAATGAATTCTACCAGTGTGGGTCAAATCAAGAAAAATAGTGGTTTTACTTAATCATGAAACTGTGAAATTGTACATACCATGTTTGTTACATGGCATGCAATAATGCTTCAGATGAGTGATCTAGTACAATAGTTGTTGGAAATAGTAGCATTATATTGCTAAATGTATTGTATTTGAGGACCACCCTTTATTTGCTCTGTCATCCAGGACAGGAGGACCTTGTAATTGATTCCTGGTTTTTATTTGAGGAAATAATGATATTTTTCTGTGAGAGTAGTGACAGACTTCAAGGGGATCTTGACACTTACTAGTTATGGTTTCAAAGGCTGCTGTGCCGCTTTACATGTTTGCTCCTTCCTGTGTTGTGTGAACTATCAACGTCCTCATGAAAACCTTATTTCCCTGCTGGAAGTCTCTAAATTACCTGAGAAATACGTCTTACCTTCCTCTACATTGCTTGAACTCTCAGTGGTTTTCATACTAATGTTAGGTTAGCAGGGTCCTTACACAGTATGGAAACCTTGATTTATTTCAATTCCAGGTCTGTTTAAGTATGTAAAGATAGTATGGAGAAATATTTGTTTCCAGACTATTGCCTCTATTCATTTTTGTAACAGAACTTCTAAATTGATCACAAAAGCAGAGGGGTTTTCATAGGGTTTGGAGCAGCACAGGTAAAATATTCACCACTGTGTGAGCGCATGGGTTAGGTCAAGGTTAAAACAACATATACAGACGGTGTTTGCGTGTTCTAAATGTTCTAAATGATTATATAATAAACCTTTCAGTTCCAGATTGTTCTCTCTCTTTTCACTTAATGAAAATATTCATGGTTTGTAGTTTGTAGAAGAGTGTATAAAACTGAAAAAAATACACCCTTCCTTCTCTCTGAAACAAGAAATTAAGGATTAATCGCCCATTTAACAATGCCAGACAGGCTAGTGATACATTCTAAATTGATCTGACGTTCAACATTTAATATAGACATTTGTTTTGAGGAGATTTTTGAGCTGGGTTAAAATTCACCTAGACCATATTATACAGTTGTAGAAAATTAACAGTATGTAAAGTACACATTAGATGTTTCTCTAATGGCAGCTTTTTGTGTCTTTTGTGGCCACCATAGGGGAGGGTGAGGGGCTATTCAGTTGATTGCAGTGTGCAACTAGATGTCACTAAAGATTACACACAAAATCTTTCATCTTTACATGTTGGGACTAGATAAACATTTCACTTTAATAACTTTAAATACAAGTGTTAATATGCCTTGTATAAAGACAAACTATAAAAACATACCTTACTTTACCTCACAGAAACTGTTTAGAGATTTCCATTTATATTTTAGAAATTTAGTTTTGATAGTATGTAATGTTTGTATTGTGATAATTATACTAAGATGTATAAGATTGAATGCAGTGTGAAATGCTTGTGTACATTGTTTTATTGATGAAAGAAAAAAAACAAGATGCTTTTTTTTGTCGCATTTTCAGATGTTTTCAATTCATAAATCAAAGTTGGGATTTGTCAAACGTGTGTCTCTTCAAAACAGATGGTTTACGTGTTCAGAATATTACAAAGTGATGTTGGCAGTAAAAATGGAATATTACTTTATGCACAAATTCACATTTGTCACAATTTATTTTGTGTAATTGAGTGGATGATTTATCATCTTCTGCCCAGAAGAAAATTTGGGAAACACAGGTGCAGGCTGTGGCGTAGGTAACAGTCTAGTCCAAAATGTGACTTTACATCAAGGCTATTGCATTGACCAAGATGCCATGTGAGGACTGCACTGCTTCAGGTCTCTCCTTCAAGTTTCTGAAGTCAGCATAGATTGCAAATGAGAAAAACATGGAAGAAGTTCCTAAAATGGACTAACTGTAGTAATGTTTTTACATGTAAAAACCAGCACACTGCAGAATTCACCTTTACTGGGACTGCTACAGTATTTTTAGGAACATACGAACAATAATAGCTGTTTTCTACTCTGTAATGAGGTGGTGAGATAATGTTGTAACCCCGTACAGTGTCACTCTACATTAAATGAAAGTTTAGAACATTGCAAACCCTCTGTTCACCGTGATCACCATGCCTTTTGATTGACTGAATGTAAAACTCAGTGTGGTTGCATTTTAATGAGACATGGAGCTATAATGTTATCAGATGTAATTCCAGTTCTATGAGTATGTGTGTAGCCAACCAATGCACTGTATCAAATGTAAAACTACAAACAATTGCTTCGGAAAATATAATTAAAAGGAAAACACAGCCTGATGATGCACTATACGAGCATCTGGGAAGGGTCAAATCTGACACAACTATAAATCAAAACCTACAGCGTAGGTGTCTGCGGGGGCAACACCATGATATAACCCCTTGTGTAGAGTACGACTCCACCTTTTCACTTTTATTTATAAAACTTACAGCTGGCTTGGATCACACTACAGAGGTATAAGCTTCATACATGATGAGGATATCAAAGAGCATCGCTATCTGCAGAGGTAGCATCTTCTCTCTAATACTTGAGCTTTAGAGGATACTATACTGTGACAGAAACACAAAACTACCACACCACACGCACCTCCACACAAAAACCACACCAGCCAAAGTGAAGCACCCACATGCAACTGAGACCTTTTCTTGTTTGACATCATCCACAGACTTGGTTTGAAGTAGGCTTTGCATTTTTACGAACCAAACATGTTTATGTTTATTGTGTTGTTTATTGTGGAGAATACTGTATTTCGGTTACCAGAGCCAGAGTGAATCAGTTGGGAGTAATAGGCGGCTCGGGCATTAATAGGGAATACAAAAGTATTTTTTTAACCCTCAGAAGTCAACAGTCACACTGCCATGATCAAATCACTTGACTTTTATCATGCAACTTTACATAAAAACAAAGTCAGCTGGAGCACTTCAAAAGTGAAAGTGAAACTCCACTCTTGTGTTTTGAAGTCAATAGACCAAGTAAAACAGGAGATATCATCTTTTACGCATGCGTAAAGGTATGAAATATGAGGTGGGGCAGACATTGCATATCTCTGAATATCTTTGTAATTTTCATTTATGTGTTTTTTGATATAAATAGCATAATTTTTGAAATCAGATTTTATTAGTTTTGTGTATTTTTGGAGCAAATATGTTAATAAAGTAGGTTAAAATGAAAAAAAAATATTTTGAGATCATATAGGTGAAGTTGTGAAAAAAAAGATACCAAACATGGATATGGTAAACATTTTTTTATGTGGTATATAAAGGCAAAATCAAAAGTATTCAAAAATGGCCAGAAGGCTCAGACTCCTAAGTGTTAAAAGCACTCTCTCCATCTCCATGGTGCTGAAACATTAATAGAATAGATGTACCTTGACCAAGTTGAAGTTGATTTTGTAAAACATATTACCTAACATGAACAGAAATCAGAGTAGTTGGAATACATGGAGGAGCGCCTCACTGTTGTGTTATGCCATGTAATATTTGTCTCTTGTGAGCTCTTGAGATATTTGTCATTTGGTTTAATTGCACTTTCACATCGATAAATGAGAATACGAGGATTTCTGCTGAACAGTTTGATTGCATACATGCACTGGATGTGGTAGTCCTCATGCTGTGTTGTGTTATTGTGCGCTTGTCTTTCCAGAACGAGTCCAGGTTGTCTCGCTGTCTGACAGGCTAATTGTTTCCGTAGATGAATGATCGTTTTGTATAATTATTTCCAAAAGATGCCTTTGCTTTGGTTGTGTACCTGTGTCTGTTTGCCAGTTACCACTACATCTGACTTTGACAGTCAGACTATGCCAACATAATGCATGCTTTATTTGAAATGACTGTTGGCAACAAAATGTTTTATTTCATGAAATGAAAATGACTGTTTGTCTCTATTTTTTGAATAGTGTAGGAGACTTCACAGACAGAGAAGTGACAGTAATAAAGATTTGAAAAAGAACTAGCTTTGCATACAGATGAAGAAACTCAAGTGTTTGCCTCCATACAGCTTCACTTATGGATATTTGTATGTAAAAATAGCTAATCGAAAATTGTCAAATATCTGTGGTTTAAAAGTTGTAACTCATAAAGACGAGCCCTTTTAGTAAGTATTGCACTTGCCTTCATCAGTTGGACACAAACACAACTCCAAATGAATGCTAATGTTGCTCTGTGTTCGCAGGATGTTTGATGTTTACAGAATACATTTATTTAGAGATACGTTGGGTGTAGAAATGAGCTGTGAGTGAAATGATTAGGTCACATGTCTGGTGGACACTAGCAAATCAACTAGTACTCCAATCTGAGCATAATATGTCTATGTGGCCTCTGATGTGACTCTTCTGTGAGTGTGACTTCTGATGAGTTAGTGTCACTGTCGGCGGCATGGTTAAGGATGAATTAAGAACTTTAAAGTTAGATGACGATCATCAAGTTTATAATGATATGATAACATGCAGTTACAATTCAGGTTACAGGTACTCAAATTAAATCTGTGTTGGATTTTGTGCTGGGAGCTGCTGTTAACATTAGTTAACTCCATTTGTAAGGTAACGACTGTGTCAGTTGTCTGCATCCATGATAACAGCTTTTACAGTGATTACTATGTAAAGAAATCTGGTCAGTTTTTCTGTAGAAATCCTTTTGCTGACTCCAGAGTTTTTCAATACTGTTAACTTAGAAATGGAGCTAGCAAACATGAAGAAATGACTAGCTTTGTGCAAAACACAGACACAAAGGTCTGGAAGGTACCTTGATGTTGTTAAAGATTAAAATACTACGGCTGGTGCTGCTGTTTGCAGTTTGTTCACATATCTTGGCTTTAATTCTTTTGAGAGGTGATCTAAATGATTGAGACATGAAATAGATGTGTGGAGCCATGTATGACGTGTTTTTGTCTGCCAGGCCTCTGCACCATTACTATGACCAAAAACTAGGAATTAGAATACAACCACAGGTCACCTGTTCACCAAAAGTTTAACGACCTACATACAGAAAATAGACTGTATATAATTAGTGGATGGAAGAACCGTGATGCCACACATTGGTTTCTGAACTTTCATTTAGAAGCAAGTACTTTGCATTTTGGCCATCGCCATGTTGGCTTTTTGGAGCCA
>JAPQRN010021813.1:3783-32498 GCA_037367275.1 Coranthus polyacanthus | reverse complement strand
CCACCCGATCCACATTGCACCCGGCCCCTATGGATCCCTCTGCAGGTGGTGGGCCTACAGGAGGGCGGGCCCACATCACCAGTTCGGGCTGAGCCTGGCCGGGCCACCAGGCACTCGCTTGCGAGCCCCAACCCCGGGCCTGGCTCCAGGGTGGGGCCCTGGCTGCGCCATACCGGGCGACGTCTCGGTCCTTGCTTGCATCTTATCCATTGGGGTCATGAACTGTTAGTGACTGCATTAAGAATATTAGTATAAGAAAGGTACTTCTGGTACTGGTCAGAAACCACACTTTCATGTCTAATCATAATGCCATAATACAAAGCCAGGTGGAGAGCATGTCCCTTATTGTGGATAGGCCCTGTCAAAGCACGAGAAAAGTTAAAGCTATGAACTAGTTTTAAAAAGTCCAAGGCAAGAATATTGTCAGGGCAATGCACATCTATGTTAAAATCACCTAGACCTCTTTATGAAAAGCACAGATGCTCAAAAGAAGAAAATATGCAGAGGTCAATCGTAAAGTATTTAAAACCACTACTCCACCTCCCCTGCCTGAGTCTTGTTGGTTTAAATAAGAACCAGGAGGTGATATTTCAACCAATGGCACATCATCTATTGCCAGCCATGTCTCACTAATTAGAAAGAAAGAAATATTATGGGAGGTAATAAAATCATTACAAATAAAAGTTTTGTTCTCTAATGGCTGTACATTTAGGAGGCTGAGGTTGATGGCAAAAGAGGAGACGGAGGTGCCAAATGATGCTGGTTTTCCAATCAGCTGTCTAAACTAAAAAGGAATGAACCATTCACATACTTTTTCAATGGCTGGAATTGGACCAGAGTACACATATCATATCACGTCATATCTATCATATCTTCTATGGTTTCACCAAACATTTCAAAGTCTCATTGCATTTTGATGGAATTTCTGTGTCTAATGTCATTAGTGCCTGCATGAATCATAACTGTATGTGCAGAGTCGGTCAAGGATGGGGGGATACATAGTAGTAAATTGCTATTTTTTCTATCAGGAGAAACAATAGGTAATGTCCCTCAGTAGTTCCACAAACCTAATCATTGAGTCTGCAGTTAAGATCAATTCAGGACACTGCAGACAATCCTGCAAACGGCAACGCTAGAGGGCTGACTACTCAGAGGAGGGTACAATGGTCAGCCAGGCTAACACAGCTGCATCCGAAGACTGTTCCGAGCCCGTAGTTATTTGGTGAACAGGAGAGGAACCCACTTCTTGACCCTTCGACAGCTTCTCTGGGGGTGGTCCCAGGGGAGGAGACCTGCTGTCCGTAAGGCCCACCAGCAGTGCAAAGAGGTTTGACCGAAGAAGACCAAAGACAAGTAGGGAGACCGTGCTAAAAACTTGGTGCTAGAAGCAATATTCACTATTGAAGTTCAGCCCGATTTGTAATATAGGATCACATATGGAAGTAAGCCAAATTAGAACAAGGGTTAAACAATTTGGTGAAAAAGTCATACTGCAATTATCGTGGACTATTGCAATTTGTGTCTACTTATTGGTTATCAAGAAAAATAGACAGATTATTGATCATTTTTGGAATGTGTATTTTTTTACCAACTCCTTGCCAAACACACGGCACCTTTTGCAATTTTTTCAATTTCATTAATTGTGTCTAATCGGAACTGAAAAAAATCACATTCCATGTCATTTGCACTGTTCATACTGTCATGAAAAAATAGATCTGAGTCACACATGCAGTCTGCAGTCTGAACGTAGCCTTATCTTGAAAGGAGACACAGAGGTGAAGACCCAGTGGTTTACATTAGATACAGACATGCAGTAAGTCTTTTACACTATGTAATTATCATTTCATGAACCTGTTTGTTCCTTAAACAACTTCTATTATAATAATATGTTTTAAACCACGTTTCATCTCTGCTAATAGAAATGTCATACGTGATATTTAGACCTACTGATTTTTCTGATGATTATTTTCTCAAACTAAGATGTTTTTGAAAAAAAATGCATTTAGATATAAACAATAATTTTGACAGACAAACAGTATATTATTGATTCTCTCAATTACACAGCTTTCGATTCCCTTTATGTTAAAGGACACAGGTCTGTGTTAATGTAAGATCAGCTGTCGTACCTCTCCCACTACTCTTCTTGTCCTTAGTGTGTGCAGGAGGTGGAGATGGAAGCATCGTGTTGGACTCGCTGGGTGAACAACTCTCCTCTTTCTTTGCATTCTGGATTTCTTTGTCCTCCAGGGAACGGGCCATGAAGAAAGTGCTGCCCAGATACAGAATTCAAATTAACACTTAGAGTCCAGAACAACAGATGTGTTACTTTTTACATAGAAAACATGACATGCTTATATGATATCATGTAGTATTATACTACTAATCTACCCAGTAGTATACAAAGTATCGAAAACTGGCTCCACATTAGGTGCATTTCTATAAATGTATTTCATGTGTATTTTGATATTTTGCATTAGAAATTATTCATGGAAAGAGCAAAATCTGAAAATCTTTCTTAATTTGCAAATAAGGTTTTTAGACGTGATTGGGATGGTTTTATCTTTTTTGAAAAAATGAATGTGCAAAATAGGAAATGGAAACACTTTTTTTAAATAAATTGTGACGTAGCAACTGATCATCTGATTATTATTCCCTGCCGTCTTTCTGAATCTGAATCTGAATCTGTTTCAATACAATTTCGCTCCGATAGTGTTCTCTCAGGTGGAATTGCTGACTTTAAGGGGAAATAATAGCACTTATTATATTTATGTATTACTCTGGCATAGATGATCAGTTCAACAGTTATCTATGTTCTAATAAAGTCTTTTGTGTGACTTTCCAAAACTTTACTTCAAATTCTCATGTCATATAATGGAAACATGATTGTGCATAATGAGCAGCATACTTTTACTTTTAATACTTAAAAGTCTATTATGCTCATAATGTTTGTGTACTTTGACCTAACAGTTTGAATGCAGGACTTTTACTTGTGATGGAGTATTTCTACACAGTGGTATTCAGGTAAATACTGAATATAAAGTATTGAAAGCAGACATTAGGCTACATATTCTACATATGCTACACTGTGATATGTATTCCCCTTTGGAGCACTACTCATCTGGATTATATTCCTGAGAGTGATCTAATTCAATGTTGCTTTGAAAACCTGACACAAAAGATGATTACCTGATTCCATAGCAAAACAAGGGATTTATAAATCCAGATTAAATATTTGGAACAACTGGGCCATGGTGATAATGTGTGTGTGATGTAATCATTTCTAACAACCAAATGTGACAGTAGCGGCGCTGAAATATGAATATGGCATTGTTCCCCTGACCTCTGAACCCTGGCCCCCCCACCCTGCCACCCCCCTCGAGCCATAGTGGTGCGCAGTCACTCATTAAGCTTCTCTATCCAGTCACGAGAGATGATGCAAAAGTAACCAATAACAGGGGTGTAGTGCATCATGATGATATAATGTGATGTGACAATACGCAAGCAAGTCTAGAGTATTAACCTCCGCGTGACCCCGATTCAGCAGGTCAACACACAACAAACTGGATCCTAACGCACAAATATGGAACTTCTTAATAATTCAACAGCAATCACTGAGAGCAGCTGACTTTGTGACGTTTCTGAAGGAGAAAGTATTTCAGTTTAAATATTCATAAATATTCTCACATATTCATGTGAGAGTTGGCCATTTCCAGACGTGACAAAAGTTCATAATTGTTTCTTCCAGTAGAAGGACAGTTAAAAAAACTCAGAAAAAAAGTAGAAGTACTGATTAACTTCTTTACTGCAGAGAAAAAGTACAGGCTCTGAAATGTACTCAAAGTATAAAAGTAAAAAGCAGGACATTTCTACTGGCTTGTTATGTCTTTTGCATCATTTCCGTCTTGTTACATCTTTTACATTGTTTTTGTCTCATTAGATATTTTTACATCACTTCCATCTCTTATTTTGTGTTTTTTCATCTTGTGTTTGTCTCACTACATCCTTTACTTCATTTGTCTTTTTACGTCTTTTACATCGTTTACGTCTTCTTACATCTTCCATCATTTTTGTCTTATGTCTTCTTGTCGTCTGGTTATGTCTTTTACATTATTTCCGTCTTGTTAGAGCTTTTATGTTTTTATTTTATTGTTATAGCTTGTTATGTCTTTTATGTCCTTTTTGCCTTGTTACATCCTTTAATTCATTTTCTTCTTGTTATGCCTTTTCCGTCATTTTCATCTCTTTAGTTTTGTCGTGACCGATATGCACTGATGGATACATCAAGGGATTGTATTTTCCAGGTGTTATTGTTCATCCATTCAGGTCAGACTTTATGTTAGGAAGGTGCATGATGATAAAAAATAATCAATAATTTCCCTCAAATGCACTAAAAGTAAAGTAACAATCCTATTTTGAGTAGAAAGTATAGATATATGAGTTAAAATTTAGGCCATAAAAGGAAAAGTAGTCAAATACTCCAGTTAATTACAGACATTCTAGTAAATACAATAATGAAGTATTGGTACTTCGTTACCTCCCACCTCCCTCTGTAACATTACCTGAGGATGTGGTCCACTTCAGCCTGCTCACAGGGGTTTTGGCCTTTCAGCATTTTGTCCAGAGACTCATTGATCCACTGCAGAGCTGTTGTCACATGATCAGCTCTCTTATTACTTTCAGTATCTTTGGGCCCAAAATGACTGGAGACGGCAGCTGAGGAAACACTCTGAACACAAAGGAGGAACATCTTAAAAAGTTTAATGAATACAGTTTATTTGTTGGGGTTATTCTTTATTGTTATTTAAATGTGATTTTGAGGAGGCTGATAGATAAATTAATTAGATGAATATAATAAAACATTTAAATTGTGTGCACCCCTTTCCTGCTCCATTGAGGGATTGAAATTCTTGCACTGCTTTTTAGATAGATGCTAGTTGTCTTCATGCCACTCAGTGGGTGGTGCTCAATTCAGCAGGAATGAGCCAAAGTTACATACTGCTTGGAGTAAATCAGATCTTATAACCTGTGACTGTTCTGTACAGTTATCCACACTATTTGTATAAATGACATGGTTGACATGCTTTTATAATTAGCATGTTAGCATTGTAATGTTTGACACATACTGTGTCAAAGTAAAGGCAGAGCGTTGAGTGTGATGAGCAGAATCTGTTCTGAGTAATGACAGTCACCTCTGTCTGACCTGCAAGGTTACAGAGCAGAGGACACAAGCTAATATCTACTGCCTCTGTCTGTTCTCCTTCCCCCCTCTGTTCTCCAGAAGACTGTTTTTTCCTGACATTATACATTACTGTTAATGCTCAATCTGGCAACGGACACATAGTGGGCCTACACAGACAGCTGTGTTTAGAGGCTCACAGTTCTGAGATCCTGAGAGTAGTGTCATCTGGACATAGGTCAGCCAAGACGGTAAAGTCGAGGGGGAGGTCCCTGACACATGGTAATCCGGCAGTCAAAACCTCATTGTTGGAACAGGCGGATGAAGTTACTTTAGACTCAGGGGCAGTACATTTGTGGGATAAAGACTCCAAGAAATCCATCAGCTCCAATCATGGCATACTTGCCATTGGAACTAGTTGGTTGACTGATTTGTGAAAAATGTGTACTTGTGTAATATCAAGCACAATACATGCACAGGTGTTTTTGCCGGGCCAACATCTTTAAGTCTTTCAGCAATCATGGAAGGTGGTGAATACTTTACTCAACTTTTGCCTGTCAATCAAAGTCTGACGTGACAGACATTAAAGCCTTCTATTCACCCTAAAATCTTATTAACAGAGCAAAAATATAAAAAAGGACCAGCTGTACACTTATTAGTTCAAATAAAGCAAATGAGATCAGAATGACTCCTAAAAACATATTTATTCACTTAATATTTCTAGAGACATGTTCTATGGGAGTCAGGCATTTTGAAGCCAGCAACTAGTGGCTGTCAGCGGTATTACACTTTAAGATGCTTCTGTATTGACTTCTGGAATTGGTAAATGACTTGGTGTCAATAGAATTCATCAATTCCCATCTATAGTCAGCTCTCTACCCTCCCCTATCAAATAAAAAAACAATGCTTCAAAAAAATTTAAAGGCAATAAAAATTGAATTGTCATCTGCATGGTTACCATGGTGACTCCTATGCCCAAACTCAACCAGCTGAAAGATTTGTTCCATGTCAGTCTATGACGTCATTTGGATGCTCATTGGCTGAGCTGTAGGTGATGCCCTGAGCGACCTCTCTGTGACCTCAGTGCATGGTGTCACATCTCATCTTTGTGATACTGTAAAAACTGAAAAGGCAAGGGTCAAAGGTCACAGGCTGTTTTCTGTTTGCTATGTACCTTCTGGCCTCCGGCAGCCTCTTCACATCAGAGGCCCCTCACTGTCATTTCAATAATGAATCGCATGGCTTTGTTTGTTCAACCTCTGTTTGTTAAGTCTTTACACTGATTGCTTATGCTGAGCTGAATATCTGATGGACGACTGACTGACTGTAGTTTTAATGGTTGTAATTTCAATGGTTAATTAAGGCTGGGTAATATGAACAAAAATGTTGTCACAATAAAGATTTTCATATCAGTAATTACCACGATAAACATCAACTCATTATTTCTTTCTTGTTTAAAGGCTGATTTTTGGTCCTGAGTGAAAGTTGAAGAAACCAGATGGTTATTTGTGGTTTTAAATTATTCGTAAAAGACATACAGAAACAAAAACTTAAAACGTGCAACATTTTAGGATCTTAGTAAACATCTAAGATTTGCAAATTTAAATGTTTTTGAAATTTGTTTGTGGTTGTGGGACAGCATTTTGCACCCATTCAGATTGACCCATAGGGTATGCATTGACGTCACTTTCCCACCAGGACACGCCCCTTCAGTCTGCATTAGTACTGACTACAAAAGCAGCAGTAAAAATTATCTGCTTCAATTAAAGCTGCAGGAGCCAAAGTCAGGAGGAAAAAAGGTGAAAATACACACCTTCCATGTGCAGCTCTCTCCTCTGGGTCCAAATCTACAAACTAAATATAAATACAGATAAACCGACGTTGTTTCATGCTGTTATGAGCAGTAGAGTCACATCCTGGTCACATCTCACAGAATCTGATCAGATCAGTACCTACAGCTGTCGCTTATTTAACACACCTACCTGTCTGAAAATACCTGTGATTGGACAAAATCTGGGCGTCACTAGGTAGATTTTCTACAGCCTGAAAACACTGGCAAGGAGTACATGTAGAAGTCTGTTGTCCTCTCAGACCACTTGAATTACAATATGATGGAAGGGAATTATGGAATTTTTGCCCAATGATGCTAAAAAACTATCAAGCACTGCAGCTTTCAAGGCAGTTGGATTCAACAGTGATCTTTACAGTTTTACCAAAGAACTAGTCATTCATGGACACTGACCTGTGACCGGAATCAGGTTTTCATTCATATGTAGGCTGTGTGATTTCAGCACAGGGGAAATACACAGAGCAAAACCTGAAATCATACAAGTCTTGACACCTGGTCTTCCTATTTTCTACATTAACAAAACTGTTTAAGTAATACACAAAACACATAACCTACACTACTACACTTTGTTAAGTTATCCCCTTACTGACTAAATTTATTTACAATAATAAAAAAAAATATTATTTGTATTTTTGCTGTCAAACAGTTAAAACTAAATAAAGTGGAGATTGTTAATTTGAATATAGCACATACAATAGATATAAATTAAAATGTATAATGTAAATTAGCAACAATAGCCATAAATGGGCATAATAGTAACTAAACAAATTTTCCAGTCTCAGGTATGTAGATTATTTTGTTGATGTTGCTATTGCTGAAACAGGGAACTTGAATAACAACATATGTTTCTGTACAATCCTTGCTGTTCCATCATCACAGTCCAGCCTAATACTGCGGCAAAGTGCTTCCAATACGTTCCTTGGTATGTGTAGAATATGTATTAACCGGCATTAGTGACATACATACGCCACCTTGGCTGCATTCAGACCGGAAGAGGTTTGACTCGAATTATACAATCATTTTTATCAGTAGTTAAAGCAACATGAACCACAAGTTCAATGTGTTTTGTGAGGCTACGATGACCTTGAGCCACCAAAATCTACATACAGTGTATGTATTTGGCTGTTCACTTACAGGTACATAAAACAGTGCTTGTACGACGTGTTAAAATGAAATTAACATGCGACGGTAATTTCAGCTAGATGACAGACCTAGCAGGTGTGTTTCTATGAAATCACACAACAGCTCTTTTCCCACTTTGGACATGTTGTTTTTGTGTTTTCTCAGTTTTCAATGCTGTCACTCAATGCGACATCAACTGTGACGTCATGTGCATATTCTCTATAGTGGCCTAGTGCTTATTTGTAAAAGGAAAGGCTGTGTCTGCAGCATGAAACCCAAAAAGGTGAAATGTGACCCTTTACCTTTTCTTCATTCCTGACGATGCAGAAGACCTCTGCCTCAATGGACGGTTGTCCTCGTGTGTCGTAAACCTCCCTCCCCTTCAGTCTACTGATTCTCTGCAGTGCAGAGAGACTTGTGAAGTAGTTCGCCTATAAAATGACATTAAATATTTATAAAATGACAGTCATTTTCTCTTTCACATCATTGAAATTTTGCTTGTTAAATGCTTTTAGAAGGAGTGTCCTCATTAAAGTCTGTTTTGAGAAGTGCCCAACAGCAGCATTTTGCAGATTTATTTAGATCCATCACAGAGAACTGTATTTAAAACTGCTTTTGTGTCTGTTTAATATACTCAAATAAAGCTCTAATGCTCTTCACAGTTTTATACAAATTCAGGGACAGTGTGCAAAAAGTTACCAAGGCTCTTTATCACAACTGTTTTTGATTATTCTGTTTCTGCTTTGAGCTAAAACCTAATTATGTCTAAAACTGTGCCTGAATGTTTTTTTTTTCAAATCATTTCAAATAGCAATTGTGCTTATTTTTAAAGGATGAGATTTTAAACCTTACATTGTCACACTCAAACACACCTCGATTCTGCTACTCTGCTGTGTTCAAGTGTCTCTTCAAATGTAAATTTTGTAAAGGTACTAAAGCCCTCAAAACTTGAGATACCTACACCTGAGAATAGAATGAATGTTTTTGTTCACATCTTTCATATGTCTATTTTATGAAAAGGATGGTTGTACTAAAAAAAACATGTTACTGTAAAAGTGGTTTGTTGCCATGCTATTTCAACCCTCCTAAAAACATTTTCGATTCTACAACAGCATCGGCTTTATGACATATAACTGTGGGAATAATAACAAGAAGCTCATCAAATTTGGACTCTATGTGTCACAGAAGACAGAGGAGCCGAGGCAACAGGCATTTAAATAAAATGAGACATCCTTTCCTCTGAGCCGTCATTCTCAATAGATGTTGGTTATATATGACGTGTGGAGCAGCCCCACTACGCTACACCTGTGGGAAGAGGGGAGAGAAACAATCAAACAAGACGCAGGTGAGACAGACGAGTGGAGGGAAAAGACACAAAGACAGGAAGTAAAAACAAACAAGGACATACAAGGAGGGCGACTTGGAAATTACAAGTGGAAACAAACAACAAACCATGACGCTATGTTCACAGGCAGGAATCACCAATATCTGACCCATTTTGAAAAAACACACCCTTAAAAGTATATTGAATATAGGCAGAAATTGATATATAATTGAAAAGATAAATGTATATGCCTGTAATTACAAAATAAGGACAACAGCACCATAAGATGTCATTTACAAGTACAGACTGTTATCTTCTCAAGTTGTTTGACTTTTTAAGAGTATTTGAAGAAGTGACCACGTACAATCATTGTACTTACTTATAAATGTATATAAGGTTACTTTTCTGTGTGTTATGACTTTTTTAACCTCGTTTAAGTAAACTCAAGACTAAATTTAACCTCATACCTTAAAGCCGAATGACAAGAATCAGGGCTATGACAATGTCATTTTATACTGACAAATTATTCAAATGGATAAATATTACATTACATCGTGTTTTACATTATTCTTTTGTCTTTTGTGTTTATGTAATTTACATTCTCAGCTAAAACTCCTTGACGTTGAAAAAAAGATTTTATCATTAGAATTGTTTTATATGTTGTACCTGTAGATTTCTGAAATGTTCTGGTGTTTGTCATGTTCTGACCATCCATCTCTTCTTATGTCTTTAATGTCTTTTTTCATCTTTTACATCTTATGTCTTTTACATCGTTTTTGTCTTGTTAGATTGTTTTTGTTGTTGTTGTTGTTGTTGTTGTTGTGCACAAATGTGAACTACAGCAAACTATTCCAAGGTGAAAACGCAAGCACTGAACACAGTTATTTTCTACAAACAGTAAAAACTAAATAACAATCTGCAGAGCTCAAGTGTGGCATGAAGTCCCTGACAAGTTATTGCGTGTTCAGAACTAACATTATGCCTTTCCGATGGTGAAAAACAGTCAATATGAAGAAGGTTAAGAGTTTAACAGGGTGGGAAAATATGTCTTTGTGACTCTGGCTGTTTGTATTTTGATTTAAAAGGAAAACAGCTTTTCTCTATTAAACATGACAAACAGCCCAGTAATAAAGCTGACAACAGTCTACTGTTAGTAGAGGTGGAATGCAGAATAAATCTAGTTTTCTATTTCTATTTGATAGTGGTTTAGGAACATATCAGTACCCTTGAGTATAGCAACACATATCTCGTGTACTGTCATAAGACGTGTTGCGAGGAGTCATTACAAACACATTCATTTTGTGTTGTGTTTAAAATCTCAACCATAATTTTTTTTTACTCTGATTTTATGCATATTTTGTTTTGCTCTTTAAACTAGTTTTCATAGAATTGGATATAAAAAACTGTCAATATATCACACTGAATATAGTATTGCAATACTAAATCTAAAACTATATTGCTAATATATTGAATCATAACCCCTGTATTATGACCAAGCAACAACCTCTGGGGCTGAAAAGTGAAGCCAGTGTGGAAGTGTCAAAACCTGCCGTAACTTGAATGTCCACAGGGGGGTGGTTCCAAAAGCGAATCAATCCACATACGCCCCCATGTTAACCCTTTAACTGCCTGCTCAACCATATGGTGTAGCACATTTTGTAGGAAGTAAAATGCAAAAACTAAATTTTGAAATTTTGAAAAAAATGAAGTAAATGTAGAATCATTTCCAAAAATGTAGAATGAAGTAAACCATTTTAAGAAAATGTTCATTGTTTTTCTCGTAGTTTCTTGATTTTCTTAAAAACCATATGGTTGAGCAGTTAAAGGGATACAATGACCAACTTTACAGCAGAAACAAACATGTTTAAAGCCTGGTACAAAAAGCGGTTTCGGTCTCTATAGTTAATTTCCTCGTCTCTGACAACTGTACGGAGAGTGAATTTATATATAACTCACCTGTTTAGATTATATCAAGTCTTAAAGTTATGCATAATTAAGTGAGTGGTCTCTGTGTTTGACAGGTGAGTCTGTCTGTGTCTGTGTGTCTTTAATTAACAGCTAGCGTTAGCTTGGCTGCTGAGTCAGACATTCAGACTCTTGTTTATTGAATAAAATGTATTTTTCTCCCTGACAGGCAGCTCTGCTGTAGTTGTGTTTAAGGAGTTACAGTAACAAGACCATCAGAGAATTCTGTCATGAAGTTTATGGTACTTATTTACAATAACTGGCGTAACTTAGCTGCATTAGCTGATGTTAGCATTCATTTGTATTGAATTATATGGTCTGTCAGCTAGCTTGCTAATTAGCTCAGGTAGCCGTAATGAGTATATGAGAATACATTTCACAACTTCGACATTACTGCTATCAAACTGTGTGTGTTAACATTTAGTAAGTAGCTGAAATGACTTGATGGTGTTTAATATGACCCTGTTAGTGGATGTGGTCGTGTTTTCAGTAAGTTTCAGTTTCACCCCTCGCTCTTCTCCAACTTCACCCTCCACCAAACCAACATGGTGATGGCCATGTCGAGCATCTTGAGGCCTCAGAACAGCAGAACACAAACCAGTGGTGACGTCACGGAGGGTTTGTCCACTATTTATATACAGTCTATGGTTAGGATATATGATTATGATATTGTATCACCAGATTTTCACTAATGCACAGCCGTCAAGACACCTTAGGATATTTGGTTAAATATTATTTAGCCTTGCCATGACAAGATAGGAACGTCTATGCATTGCATAGCTTTATTTTCCCTAAATGTGTAATATTTACCTTGAAATGGTTCCTGTATTTGTTTTCTCCTCCTTTTCTAAACCAAACTGTGCTCCTTTCAGTGCTGAAGGTACAGTAAATGACAAGGCAGATTAAAGGTCTCATTAAGAAGCTCTGTCCGAGGAAACTCTGGAAATGTACTATCAGGAGGCATTTTCCGATCCTCAGGTACATTCCTTAAACCTCACAGATCAACAATAAGCCATGACTGACAGATACAAGCCAATGGACTTTCTTTTATAAACCAGGCAAGTTATTAAATAAGGCAATATTTCACAGCCTGTATTAAAATTGAAAACATAAAAAAAGAATTAAAGAAAGGTAAGCTCATTTATACTCCTCTCTCATTGTATTTACCTGTGTATTATTCTGGTCTTTCTCCCTTCCTTTTCTATCATTTTCATTGAAGGAATACAAGCAATAGAGAGTCAGGACAGGTAAGTAAGGAACACAGTGCCACTTTTCCTGGTTAAAAGTTTGCTGATAAGCAGTGTTGTTGAGGGGTGAACTACGGGAAAAAAAACAGTGCAGCAAAATCCACGTTGGCACAGTGATTCAAGTAGTTAAAGTACTTTTTTGCCATTTGTGTGTACTTAACTAACTACTAGGGCTGCACGATTTGGTGAAAAAGTGGCTTTTTGTGGACAATATTGTAATATGCAATTCACTAATGTGTATTTGAAATAATCATTAATCAATAATCATTACATTATCATGATGATCGTCTCATTCATCTGTATTTAAAAGAGTTAGCTGAAACTAACAGAAATAACATATTTTATCATTATTGTGAACCAACTGACTTTTTCTTAATTATGACCGATCATGGTTGTAATTTGAATTTGTGATTTTGCACCTTGATTGAATACTTGAGTAATGGACTTTGTATATTTAAGTCATGTCATGTCTGCCATGTTCAATTTGTATTAAAAAAGGGCAAACAGAAATACAATTGATTATATATGTTCCACATTCTATGCCAATAAATGGTTCTTCTAAAATATCACCATACCACGGTTGGTGGTTGTGTTTTTGGTTCATTGAGGTCCATTTCACCTGGTCTACACACCAGAAACTGACCGTACACTGCACAAACTTCACTGCCGAAAGAGAGGCCGTTGCTCATTTCTTTATTAAAGGTGTAGTTAAAGGTGTAGACAATAAGCTAATTGCTCACAATCAGAGACGCAGCTCACCCTTAAAAAACATTTAGCTATTTAATGTTTTGATTGAGGGGAGGCACGGTGGTGCAGAGGTTAGCACTGTCGCCTCACAGCAAGGTGTGTTCGAATCCAGGGCCGGCCGGGGGGGTCTCTCTGTGTGGAGTTTGCATGTTCTCCCCGTGTCTGCGTGGGTTCTCTCCGGGTACTCCGGCTTCCTCCGCAGGTCACATCTAAATTCTGATTTAGATGTGACCTGCTTAGTAATCCTGATGCACATTGGACACTTAACCAAAGACGGCACTCAATTTTTTTGGGATATGTCTGAGCTGTTAAGTCATTTTTTGGATTATATTTTGTTACGTATGTATTTGGTGAAGAGGGTGCTAAGCCGGAAGACAAGGATCTCAATTTACCGGTCAATCTACGTTCCTACTCTCACCTATGGTCATGAGCTTTGGGTAAATGACCAAAAGAACAAGATCCCGGATACAAGTGGCTTTCCTCCGCAGGGTGGCTGGGCGCACCCTACGAGATCGAGTGAGGAGCTCAGTCACCAGGGAGGAGCTTGGAGTAGAGCCGCTACTTCTCCACATCAAGAGGAACTAGCTGAGGTGGCTGGGACATCTGTTCCGGATGCCTTTGGGACGCCTCCCTCGGGAGGTGTTCCGGGCATGTCCTCGGGGTAGACCCAGGACACGCTGGAGGGACTATGTCTCTCAGCTGGCCTGGGAACGCCTCGGGGTCCCACCGGAAGAGCTTGAGGAGGTGTCAGGGGTGAGGGAAGTCTGGACCTCCCTGCTTAGACTGCTGCCCCCGCGACCCGGCCCCGGATAAGCGGGAGATGATGGATGGATGGATGGATGGATGGATGGATGGATGGATGGATGGACGATGTATTTGGGTTTTTTTTTTACAAAGTAGTTTGGTTAAGTGGACTACATTTCTCCCTGCGCCAGTTTTGCTGTAGTTCAACTTCTTCCTGTGTTAAAGATTCAGTGCGTCATATTTAGTGACACCGTCCCCTACGGTGGCCGCAAACCAGTGTTTGTTATATCAGCCAAACATCGGTATTGGCCGATATTTGCAGGTATCGGCCAATATCAGCATATAAGATGTCATTTCACCAATGGCAGTAGCAGATATTCATCTGTTGTGTTGTATTAAAGGTTGTTTCATAAATTTGTATGATAGAATTTGTGCACATTCAAAGATAATGTGATGAAGGGCTGAAAGACTTTAAAACAGCCTATTTTTAAATAATGATTTCTTTGTTTCCCTAGCACAAAAGGGGTATAATAATGTATAACAAAATAAATAAAAAGAAAACAACATCGGCACCAGCTATCGGCCAAATTGTCATTTTAAATATCAGTATTGGCCCAGAATTTCACAATCGGTGCATCCCTGCTTTTACAATTGTCTGATTATCAAAGTCACGTGTTTCCAAATGTTTTAATCTTTTTTTGAATGTTTGTGATAAACTGAAAGACAAAGAGTTCTTTTATGGGTTGCAGGGTGTTCCCTACCATTATAAGACTTGGGTTTCTGGAACAGCACCTAAACTGAACCAACAGATAAAACTGAGATTCCTCTACCGCTCCAAAGAGAAAAGACAGCACATTAGCCTAAACAGTGTTTTTACTGGGAAAAAAACTTGAAGGTTGTCTGTTATTCGTGAAATTGGAGTTGTGTTTTGACTTCTCAATGAGTAGATTTGTTTTGCATTTCTTTGAGCCCGTTTCTAAATATAGAAGTGTAATATTATGATTACAACACCTAGCTCTCCACAAACCTTGGGATAGCCCTGAGATCGTTTTCAAATTCTCCTCCTTCTTAAGTTAAATAAACTCTTTAAAAACTCTCTTGGATTCACTGGAAAGTGCATCATCAGAAAGCTGAAAATGGGCCTGTTTTTCTGAGCTCATAAAAGGTTAACTTTTTAGAGCTACGTGGTTCTCACAGGACAATGACTCTACAAACATATAATGATCTTATAGAATAGGATACATCGCTGTAGAATAAACTACAATCATAATATGCACAGCAGTAAAATGTAACATACATGAATACAGCAATAAAATGAATCAGAAACATCAGATATAATAGTAGAACACTGACAGGGACAAGGGACTGCTGCAACTTTTCATACTTGAACTACAGTTGGCTGATAATATTTACATACTTTTACTGAAGGAAGGAATTTCAGTGTGTAATGGTACTTTTACTTGTCGTGAAGTATTTTCAGTGTATATTAGCTTGTAGTGGAGTATTTACTTAAGTAAAAGATCTAAATACTTCTTCTAGTAGTAATAATAGGTTTGATATAGATAATTAGTCAATTAATCAATATGTTCATTAAAGAAGACATAAACCTGCAGCTCTTCTGGTGATGGATTCATTATTTTTAGTGTCTCAAATGTGAAAATTTGCTGCTTTTCTCTGAGAGAAAACTGATTATTTTCAAGTTTTAGACTGAAGATTAAATATAAAAAGGTCATTAAATACACAAGTTTGGGTTAGGGTTAGGGTTAGTTCCAGGGGGAATTATGACTATTTTTGAATTTCTTTATGTATGAAATGATTAAGCAAATGAACATGTAGTAAAATGCAACATACACATGAATGAAGCAGTAAAATGAATCCAGAAACATCATATGTAATCGTAAGACACTGTGACTTTTCACACTGTAACTACAATGCACTACTTTTACTTTTATTTGAGTATTTTCAGCGTGGTATTAGTACTTTTACTGAAGGAAACGATATGAATACTTCTTCCACCAATGGTTAACTGTTGCTAAATTAGCTAGCTTAACCACAGAGCTAACGCTAAACTCATACCAGGTAGCCGTGCAGGTCTTGTGGTTTGCGGATGAACAGCTCATTCAGGGCCCGCTCTATCTCCTGGGGGATTCTGTTCACCCGGTAAAACTCAGCTGCCGCATTTTTCATCTCACACAGCTCCTCTTCCTCTTTACAAACACGGCTGTTAGTGTGAATAAAGCCTTTGTAAGACATTGTCCAGGTGTCGTCGCTCTGCTGGCCCTGTGCGCCTTTGTGTTGTCTGTTGCCATGGAAATGACCCGTTCAAATGACAAGCTAGTGCCCGGGAAATCAGAGTGATTCCTCCTGTTTCTGCCGCGATCTTTGTCCTCTCGTTAAGAATGGATAATTAATGACCATAATACTGAAGTTCTGACATTCTCCCCGCCATTTCCTGTGAACTTTTTTCGGTCTGTGGATTTCTCAGCGACAAATGATCTGTATCTTACTGCTGTGGTTGTAGTTCAGTACTTTTTAATCATCACTAAGAACTTGAAAAGACGTGAAACTTGATCAAACTCGCTGTAAATTTCACTTTTTTAATCGATTTAAAATGTCGTTATGGACACATGACAGCACATTTAAAATGTATTGAAGTGCCCACCGCAAAGATAAAGCCATAGTAGGCCTAACCTAATCTGTCTGTTGTCTGCCACCCTTTTTTATATTCCTTTAGCTTTGCATTTTTAATATTAAGAAAATAAATAAATAATAATAATTTTTAAAAATACATTAAAAAACACTCAAAGTTCATGTTCATGTTGTCATAAATTCAGACATTTTCATTTTCATTCCCATTTCATTTTTCAACAGTGTGTTTTAAATAGCTTTTTAGTTTTAAAATAGCCTAGGATGTGTTCAAGTGTCTCTTCAAATTGTGGTAAGAGTAATTTCAGTGCTATGTCTGTGTACATTTACATCTTTTTGTTGACTTTAATTTGACTGCTTTACTTTTTAAGGCAAACACAAACAGTATTTGTAATTATTTTTAAAGGATGAGACTTTAAACCTTTTATGATCACACTCATACACAGCCCAGTTCTGCTACTCTGCTGGATTCAAGTGTCTCTTCAAATGTACCTTGTGGTAAGTGGCACCTATGTACATTTATAATAGGCACTTGGCATAGAAGTGTAGGACATTATGTATGTTATGACTATATTATATTAACCTCACTCAATAAACTCAAGACTAAATTTTACCCGATGCCTTGAAGCCAGATGATAAGAATGCTTATACATGCTTATAAAGCACTGAAAATAGAATTTACAGATATACTGTATGTATAGAAATAATAGGTTTGCATCAACTGTGAAATTTTTTCCTTCACCCCCCCTAATAAATAAGTGAACAGTTCACCACTATCTTTGAATAAGCACAATTTTTTTAATTAGTCAATGTCACAGGCTGATGGAAGTCAGCAGGATCGATATCGGCTGATATGTCAGATCATCCCTGTTAAAAATAGATCTATAAAGAGCTAGAGATAGTTTATATTGTTTGTAGATAGCACAGATTGGCCATACATTGTAATGCTAGGATGCCATTTTGAGCTCCACCTAAGCCAAATTCATCTTCATATTCATTCAAGTTTTGATGTCAAATCAACGTGAAGAGCATCAAAACTATGCACAAACTATGCATTGCTCTCCAATTGACGTCTTTAGCAAGCTTTGTTTTTTAACTGTTTAGATGTTGTTGCTTTTCCAAATTTTGTACACAGACGTGGATATGTGTAAGTCCTGCTCTGACATGATGTGAAATGATGCATTTTTCTTTCTTGTTTTTCAACTTTTTAGTTTTTAGAATTTACATTTTTATAACACAAAACAGTAGGGTACTACATACATCTAAATATGTAAATCTAAATATGTGTATACGGTAGTATCCTCTTCCTCTGTAATGTAGACAGTCCATTTCTTCGATGTTTTGAAAAAGTCTGCCCTTCTAGACCTCAGTAGCAAAGCCGTCTTTTCCATCACAAATATCCTTTTAACTATATCCATTGAGGCTGGGAGGTTCAGAGTTATACCTGTTCTTGGTAATACCCTTCTTACTAGCAATAAACTAGATTTTACACAAATCCCAGACTTATTATTATTAAACGCATCCTCTCTCATTGCACCAAGATAAATGTATGATATTTGGGTCATTCTATTCCCCAGCCTTTACAATGACATTACACTAGAAAGAGACTTCAAGGATGCAATTTATTTGTACGTTAAACTAAAACAGTATGTTATTTGAACAATTACAACTTCTTGAGCTGTGAATCTGGCAACATTTGTTTGTTTTTATCAAGTTTATAGAATTCAAAGAGCCACGTTTATGTTCCCACAGTCATGTCTAGTATGTGGTCAAAAATTTGTTTTTATACCATTTAAACTACAATAATGTAAGCAGAACTATCAAATATATGAGGTAAATGACATACAAACACAAAATGACAAATAGTGTCACAGGTGTTCATGCATAAAAATCACACTTGCGATATCCTTGGACTTCCTTTTACATATTTTCCTGAAGGTCTATGAAGAAAGACACATGATTCTGTTCACTGTGTGTATTCAGTTCTCAGAGAATAACTCATTAATCTCAGGATTTGATATGAAGCTTTTTAGATGAAGTGACTGGCGTTACCTACAGTACTTTATTCTAAAGGAATTGTAAAACGCTTGGATACAAATGTATTAAATCGGATACTAATTTAGTGTGTTTTCAATCAAATTGTTTCCTTCCTTCCTGTATAAAAAAATCAAAAAAGACATTAAGTTGTTGTTTATGTGTATTTATCCTGCAAAGGGTTATATAATACGGCAGTCTATTTTATATATATATATATATGTATATATATATGTATATATATATATACATATATATATATATGTTTTAAGACATTTTCCATCCTAAAACTCCTCCTCTCCATGTTGTTGAAACTGACACAAAACAGTGACAGTGACATATTGGTCATTTTTCACAGTTCTATTACTGTAGTATCCTTGCTTTTGACCATAATGACATGTTTCAAAAACAATTTTAAACCGCTTCGATTTCTTTCTTTCTGTTTTTCTTTTTACTTTAAATATAGCCTATGTCTATTTTCTTGATATTATGTATTAGCCTGTTATGACTGTCTATTATCGACATGTGGATTTATATTTATAGCTTTTAAAAACCTCAGCTCCATAGATCAGTTAAGTTCACTTCATCATTACTGATGACAATCAACACGTTGAATGTCCACAGGTCAAACAACACCTAAACTAAACTAATCTAACCTAATTCTAACTTTAAAGTCTGAAACACATACTCGAAGCTGTGAAGATCCACGACATGTTCACGAAGATGGATAAATAGGGGAGTCTGGGTATGGCTGTAACATGGGTAGAGTTGAAACCTGTGGCGTTTCAACTCTACTCCGTCCGTTCAGGATCAGTCATGACCACTTTTCACTGTTTGACAACTTCCTCCCTGATGCCACATGGTGTAAACAGACAGATTCTACAGAGAAAGAATTGATTTTGAGGTAAGCATTTTCACTCCAAGACTATATTTTCAGAGGATTTATATTAGATTAAATTGTAGTTTCTCAGATTCTTTCCCCTGCTAATTGAACTCACTATACTAATACAGCTCACTAAACCAGGGATTCCAAAACTTTGACACCTCGAGACCCAAAGACGAAATTTGGAGGTCTCCCCTCGACCACAAACACAAACACACCCCATGAATTGCCGTAGCATCTGCATTTTTACTGACTCTCTCACCGTCAAAAGAATGTTAAATAAATGCAGCAGTCACCACCTGATCCGCACCAGGACTGGATCCATTCTGTTTGCATGTGCAAGAATGAACCAGTTTTGATCATTCATTTATGGCAGTTTCTGGGATTTAATAAAAATGACTACAAAATCTCTTTTTCAAGGGAGACCTGGCCAAGAAGGTGCATTGATCCACATCTAACTTCAGTAAGCTAACACCAGCTAACGTGAACTAGAAGCTAAGTTTAGTTAATGTTAGCTAACAAACGAACCGCAATATCTGTCAAAATAATCCCAGTGTTTTTTTTGGCTCTTTGCATATTGTTCAGTCTTAGTTGTAGATTCATTAAGCATAAAATGTGTTTGTTCAAGAAAAGTAAAGGTCATTTACCTCAATAAACCTCTTTTTGATGCATATCACATGGTGTGGCCTCTGTTTTTGCTTCTTTTATCTGACTGTTACAACTTACCCCAGGAGTAGGGGAGGCTGGAACAAAGGAACACCACGTAGGGGAGACCAGTTATAGTAGTACCACTTCAACAACTATGGAGCTACAGCTCTCAAACGTCTGTAAAAAGTACCTACATTTGTCTACTGCAAATGGCACCAATTTAAACTTGTGCAAGAATATCACAGACCTTCTTAGTTAATGTCAAATACGGTGTTACTTTGTAACCTCCCCCAATTCCAGGTTAGGTTGTAACACATGCTGAGGAAAACTCTATTGAGATAAATAGATTTACTACAATTAGTGCAAAAAGATCATATTGCAATTGCAAAATTAGTCAAAATTTTAGAAGGAATGGTCATTTTTGCTTTTCATTTTCACTGACAAAAAGATATAAAAATGATAATGATGTTATTTTTGCTGGAGTCTGTACAAAACTAATGTTCCCTTATGTCTGGAGAATCCGATTTGTAGATTGGGACATCTCTTTAACACCATAATACTTCATTTATCATGGGACATCGGGACACATTTTACCTTTATCAGAAAACAAGGCCATATTATGCTTTTGATGATATATTTTGATTAATTGCCTGCAGCCCTTAAAGGACATGTAGGTCTAACGAAAACAATGTCAATCAAGGGAAACGAGCATCACTGATAATCTATAGCTTCATCAAAGTCGTATGATTTTATCTGCAGTCGTTGAGGATCTAAACAAAATATCTTCTTGGGGAGAAAATATACTTTCTTACCTCAAAATCACTTTTTATATGTTCCTGTTTAGACTCTTGATATTCACCACGTGGGATCAGGGAGGAAGTAGGTAAACTCTGAAACGATCATATGACTCCTGACTTATCCCAAATTGCTGGAACTGGTGGCGTTCCGACTCCCCCCCATTTTACAACCCCTTCTCCCCTGTTTGTCTTCTTGCAGAAGTTTAAATTGGTGCTATTGGTAGTAGACAAATGTGGCTACTGCATATAAACCTTTGACAACTGTAGCCCAAAAATCATGTGAGTTACAGGCACTGAAGTCAAAATGGTACAACCATACCCGGTCTCCCCTACTAAAGGAGTCCACACAACTATGCAAACACACACACACGTGGACTGTGTGGCGTGTAGGCCTACTCTTTGGAAGGCCTTAACCCTGCGTGTTTCATTATAGGCTGCGTGTCAAGTTATTACCAGTCTGTGAATAGAACCTCAAACATTTAGACACAAGGACACGCACTCACACGGAAATCCGAACTTCATCATTTATTTGTCAACAAAAATATACAAGAAGAAATGAACAAGAGGCAACAGAGACAAGAACAAAACATTACAATAACATCCACTGTATTTATTTTTATTTAACCGTTTCGGTGGAAACTTAATTTCGAATAAGAATGAGACTAATGGGCTTTAACTGAAAGCCTTTAAACAGAATTGTCCGTGTATTTGATCATTTCGTCTAACCTATTTTTTCATCCTTCTTATATTAGTTTGTCTTGAACTCTCCGTGACTTCAGTGACCCGCGGGAGGCTGTTCCACGCCCACTGTGAATTCTTGACTCTCAAATCCTGTTGAGGAGATAATGGATAATTCTCTCTCACACTCTCTACAACACTAACACCTATTTAAATCCCAACACCAGGAAAAGATATAGTGGTTTTATTGTTTCAAACCAATTAGATACTCCCTCACCTGTGTTTACAATAAAATGCAATTATCGACCTTTTTAAATGTGTGTTTTTTTTGTGTTTAAATCGACAGAAATGTGTCGCTGTAGTCGCGGATGCGGCTTTTATTTTGAAATGTCTCTGTGATGTGAATGGAAGTGAACTATGGCTTCTGTATTTTTCACATGAAGCTCTTCTATTCACGCTGTTTTTACGCTTCCACACCTTCCACACTTTTGTTGTGTGCACCTCTGCCGCTCTGTGTTTTTGCGCCGCCGTGTGTGTGTGTGTCTGCGGCGGCAGTGGAGGATCAGCTTTCCGTAAATAACAAAGGATCAGCGAAGTCAAGGGCTCCTTCACCACCAGCAACAGAATCATCCGATTTTACGGCTGAACTCCGAAGGCTGTAAACATATAAAAAAAGAAAAAAAAACCCGCACCTGTCGCTGCCTCTTGCGCACACAACGCGGCTTTCAGGGCCTCAAAAATTTCTGTCAAGTGCGACAGTTTGGTGCGTAAAAGCCGCCCCGGTTTCAGCCTTCAGGTGTTCACTTCATGCGCCAGATTCTGCAGCAACATAACCTTTCTTTATTGCTTTCATTATTATTCTAACATTATGTTTTTCTGACACTAAGTCGAAGATATTTTCCGATATAACAACAGTCATGAAAAGAATATAGAATTAACATTAACATAGAATCAAAGCACATTTTCAGTCATTTCATGTATTAAAATTATTTATTGAACTGTCACACACGCACGTGCAAACACACACACACTTCCTCCACATTTACTGTACATACAGGCATTACGTACATTTTACAACTTTAAGATATAACATTATATTTGTATTTAATTATTGGAATCTTTTGCGCACACGTCCCTCTTTTCCACCTTTTTTCCCTTTATTATTACACGCGTCCTATGCTGTTTTATTGTCTATTTTAGCAGTGTATTGTTGCGCAGTAAGAGATCTCACCAAAAATTCGTTGTATATAAGAAAAGGACAATAAAACTCAATTAGAACTGGAAATGCGCCAAATTAATGAGCATTCCAACGTATTACGCGTGTGTTTTGCGCTTAAAGTGGGATTTATTAGTAGTTAGTAGTGATAAAAATCGGTAGTCTTCTGTCAAATAGACACCAAAAAAACTAAAAATTAGTTAAAATGTTATTTTAAATACGCAGAAATATAATCAAAATGCATCGAACACAATATGTGCGGTGTGCGTATTGAAGCAAAAAACTCAACAGTAGATTATAATAATACAGCATTATTATTTTAAATCTTGTTTTGATGTGTGGACTGCAGATTTCCATGTCCGTGCTCCGAGGCCTAATAATAGATCAGATAGAACAGTCTGTGTTGTCTTCATGATAGACCTCATGTTTGTTTTCTCTTTAGGTTTTCTTTAAGTGAACGCGGCCTCGGTTCTCCCCCGGGGCCTCACGACGCTCCTCCAAGGGGTCATCCCGGGGTCGCAAAGGGGGTCGGGGTTTTGTGCAGCAGACTGGAGAAGGAAAGCCGGGCCCGGGGACAGACAGAACACGACGGGGACGGGGACGTGCACATGGGAGCGCGTCGATAAGTCGATATCTCGAACCCGCGGCCCGAGCGGTGGATGGAGTCCGGATAATCTGTGTCTCATCGCTTCATGTAGAAACATGTAGCCGCAAGGATTCCAGATCTGCGCATGGAGAGCGTGTCTCACTCTCATTTCGTTCCAGTCTCACAGGAAATGTAAAATGTGACATAGCCTATGTTATTATCCAAATATAACACAGGTCCACATCGAGGCTTAAGATAAGATACTGTAAGTCATATTTCACCAAATTTACACAAGGACCAAAACAAAACAAAACAAAAAACAAGGCATAGTTAAATCTCATAACATATATAATCACATTTTATATGGAAGACAATATTCTTGAATGAATCATATTTTCATTTATTCCAAACATTTGAAAAGAGTCATGTAGAGTGATGTAGCTTTTCAGCAACAGTGTTAGATTCTACTGTGAACATAAAACAAGGACACATCTGGTGACAGTGTATGAACAAAGCATCGCATTAATGAGTTTAAGAGAAAAACACAAACCATTGTGATAAAATAAAATATCACACAAAACGTCCTACATCAAATGAGTTCCTTGAATGTTCTGAATTTGGCTAAAATAGCCATTGGAGCCACATCTGGGTGATTGAAAAGATGTTACAGATGTCTTTGTAACTGTGAAAATATGACCTTCAATAAGTTGATAATAAGTAAATGTGCTTGTGCATCTTTGGCACCAATTGGTTCAGTGTATTCTGTATGAAGCCCTTTTGTTTTTCATTAAGTTCATTTCATGAATTGATTAACAACTCATTTGTGTTGTTTTGGCAGCAGAAAGAGCTCATCAAGAGCTTTCCTTTGACATATTATATATAGACAGTTCACCCAAAATGTCACTATGTCCACATGGGTCTCAGCCCTCCATTCAAATCCATGAAAATATATGAAATATGTCTGCGTATGAAGTGAAAACATGTAAGTACAAACTACATATGTAACCTGTTGGAAATCAGATTTGATTCCAATTACTGACGTAAATGTGAAGCCTGTAGAAAATGCATTTTAATATACATCCATATGCACATTTTACTGGTTATTTTTTATCTGTTATGAACTTTTATTTTCATTTCTGCAGAGGATGAAAAGAATGTGCTAATAATAAATGGCCTCAAGTAGCAAATAGGTAACTTCTCTCTCATATGGGAACATGTAAGATTATTGTTTCATTTTGATCAGACTCCCTGGGCTTTAACTTGTGTTCCTATTTTAAATTTTTGTTTCATTTCCACACACACATCGTATGCCTCTATGTGTGTATATGCGGTATTGTTTGTCTTTCTGAAGCAGGTTTCTGCAAAATGTTTGCTTTTAAAGTTATAAACTTCAAACTTGATATATAAAATTTACAACAAGGAGCAATGAATCATTTTGGATATTCAAAGAGAGGAAAAAAAAATAAATATGTGAATGCAGTGTTAACATTCACATTTTATGATTCCTCTGCCTTCAGAATCACACCTTTCAAAACTATATGCTCGTATTTAAATCATAACCATGCTATGCAAGAAGTCGGTTTTGTTTGGTTTCACCCTTTTAACCCGTTCACGTCCACAGTAAAATTTGATCATTTTCTATTACAACACTTAAAGTATGATACATTGAACATTTTTAAACGAGCCAGAACACAAGTTTTTCTTGTATTTGTAGTTGCTACAAGGACATTTGATCATTTTCAACAATACTTCACCAGTGGAAATACAGGTTCCTATGATCACCGCCCCCCCCCCAAAAAAAGAATGTACTTACTGACCAGATAGACTCAAGTAAGAATTAATGAACAAAAAATATTTTCCAAACTGCTTTTAGGGAGAACTGATGAGAAATGTAAGTCCATGACCATGAGTTTCAATATATTTCTGATTCACTACTGACATTTGTTCCTTTTTTGAGGCATCGTAACTATTAAAACACACACACAATGTATGTTAAACTTATTTTTGTGACTATTATTTTGCATTTTAAAAATGAAAAGTAGCTTTGTCTACCAATTAAAACATGATAAATACGTGAAATCAAACATTTACATTTTGTAGCCACATGTCTTGAAAGTTTCCACAGCAAATTCCATGTTTCTACGTCTAACACAAAAGGGCTTTTCCTTCGAAATACACTCCTTAGTCATTAATGAGTTCACATGGACAAGTCACTGCAAAATAAATAAATGAATTGACTATACTGCAGCCGAAATGATGATATGCATGTTTCCATTTGAGCGCGTTATCCTGATGTTTTCTAACATTTCCTCTTACATTACATTTACACCATGAGCGGCAGCGTGTCGGGTCAGGAGGTTACTGTCGCCACCAACTGGACGCACAGGGGAAGAATCGCCCTTTGTTTTCACCGTGTCAGCTCTGTTGAATCAATCAACAGCAAACTCATCTCCAGAAGCTAGTTCATAAAATATCTATTTTTGATATATTTGTTTTAAGAACATAAATAATGAGAGTACAAAAAGGCAGGCTCAGTGCATCTTGTGTAACAATAGTCACAGTCTTTGTTGAATGAAGTAAACATTGTTTCTTTTCACCTTGAAATCAGAAGCCAAATATTGATACATATAAACAAATGTTCTCGTATTGAGCAAGAAACAAAGTCTGCCAGTGGGGTAAATGAAAAGATTTCTTAAAACTAGAATAAAAGTCCAACCACTGAAACACCAAAATGGACCTTAAAACTAGAAAAGCATGCCAGAATGTAAGTAACACGTGTTAATGACAAGCACAGTTACTGAAGATATCGTTGAATGAGGACGTTGTGCAAGTGGTGTCACTTTTAAATCGAGTCTTGCTCCTCTGACATTATACAAACTATTGCTTTAGCTTGTTACTGGTTAAATCTAGCTCAATATTAGCTCCAATATCTTATGAAGACAATTATATTTCTAATGAAAGACATGCTTTGGAAGAAGAAAAGTAAGCCTCTCCCAGAAACAAGGCGTTTTATTTTGTTGATCTTTTTTTTTTTGGTTCAAATTAGACCAGGGGTTGACAACCTTTGCGGTCAAAGAAGCCATTGTTGGCTAGCAATGTTTTAAAAATCTGCCTGTAGCCACATCAAAATATTTGAGTCCTTTACCACAGCCGAATTAGTCTAAATGAGAAAACATCAACATTACTAACAGGTCTATATGAGCATTTATTGCGTATGAGGTGGGAAGGAACAAAGTACAGATACTTCTTTTTATGACAACTGTTTCCTTTTACTCCCTACATTTGAACACATATATCTGTACTTTTTACTCCTTACCTTTTAAAAACAGACTCACTACTTTAGAGGGTAACTGTCTGTTATTTTTATTTGCATCATTGCAGTCTCATAAAATGAGAGGGTTGTCCAAAAACAACCTGACAGAACTGACCAGTCAACAATCAGGTAAAAACATGTGAATGTCGCAGTCTGTCGTTAAGGTAAAAACAGGCAAACGTCGCACCCGGTCTTAAAAAGTAAAAACATGTCATATTCACACCCTGTCTTGAAATGTTGCACCTGGTCTTAAAGGTAAAAACACACGTTATGTGCTGGTTAAAGATGCTAAATCCCAGAAGGTGCAGCTTTCAGTCAAACCCCTTCCTCTGCTCTCACATGTGAGGCTATAATAGGGCCATCACTGCTGTCTTTTTGTTTTTTCCTCTGCAGAGGTTGGTAGGCTTCAGCAGCAGGGTGCCTACAGGCTTTAAAAAAACACACTGCAGCAGCTGCCAAGAAAATGATTCATGTGTGATGACCAGTTTGGTCTAAGTGACACAAATGGCATATGAAATTGGGCTGTATAAAAAGTGTCTATAGCTAATTTGTCACAGGAAGAAGAACTATGAATGTCTTTTTTTTTAAGTGCTGATGCCAATTGTGAGGATCCACTAGGCGTCCTTGAGGGGGTTCCGGGGGTCTTCAAAGAGGCTTCGCGTGGCCCCAAAGAGCAGTTTAATTTCACCAGTTTTCATTTCTTATAAGAAGTTTGGACAGTTAAGATGTGTGAGAGTGGAAGTCTGGTTAAGAACTTGTGTTTTATTAATAAATACATAAAGACCAAATGTTCTGTACCCAGAGTTCAGTGCTCTGCCTTCAAATAAAAAAGAGGAAGTCACTGGTTCAAATGTTCATTTGCTCCCAGTGCAATCAAATAATGATGGTCATCACCTTTTAAAGTTCTTCTTGGTTTTGTGAGTGTGTGTGTGTTTTTTACAATGTAATGTACAAGTAATAATCCAGCATGCAAAACCTTACTGAAGTAAAAGAAAAAAAAAATTTGCATCCAAATATACTTAAAAGAGTCAAAACAAACTTTCTCCTACCCAATCTGTAGTGAAAACACGATTTGTTCTACGTATGTGTGAAAATGCTATTTCTACTTACTGGTATTTCTGAGTAATTTACTGCAGTTCCTGGAATTTAAAGACAATAAATAGAAATGTTACCTTTGGTTGTAGTGGTTGAATATGTATGAAAAATGTATGAAATATAAGACTCCTTTTTAAAATCAATGTACTTTTTTGAAACAGTCAAATCCCCTGTCATTAGCTTGCCAGTTAACCACAGCTCCCCACTTCAGGCAGACTGAGGGAAAATTACAAAATGAGTTATTTTAAAAACCTAAAAGATTTGGGTATTTTGAGAAAGCATTCTTGTCTGGAGCACCACTTTATTTGATGAATAAAGAAAATGCAGCTAATCTTCTTTTTCATTAGCATCATATAGACACAACAACATGTATCATCTGAATCTTCTATTTCACCACTAGTAAAACCAAAGATGACATTAAATCTACAATGCATTTTATTGCAAAATGCTGGTGACATGAAGGAGTATTTTCTCACTTGTAAGGAACGATTTGGGTAACCTGTTGTACGTAAACATCCATAAGAGGAGCTCTGGCTCGAACTTTGCTGCTTTTAGTGATCACTACTGTGATCAGAGCTGTATATGGATTACAAGTGTCCACACATCACATGTCTGTGTTTGAATTCATTTGAGAATTCATTGAAT
>JAPQRN010021812.1:0-10361 GCA_037367275.1 Coranthus polyacanthus | reverse complement strand
AAGTTAATTCCAGACCTGTCAGAGGTCTTATGGAAGCAAATATATCTGGATTCTGGCTGTGTTACGGCTGACCTGCCAAATACACAAAACATTTTGATATGTCTTGTGACATTTTCAGCACAGGGAAGACATGAATGGTATCTGATGACAGGGTGTTATTTACAGTGATATCTGTGACATCCCTTCTTTCCTCTTCCTTTTCACACTGATGAATGTACAGTGTGTACATAATGTACAGACCATATAGTGTATGTGTCATTGCATGCACCATAAACCCCCAATAAAAAAAGTTGTAAAAATGCAATTTTCTGAGGATAAGTCACTTGAGACAGACAGCAACTGTCCTCAGTAATAGACGTAAACTGAACAGACAGTAAGATGTAGGAAGTTACAAATGCTGCACAGACAGACATAAGCTGTGTCTGATCTTCAGTAATATCCATCCCCTATGTCCATAAACTGTTTCACACATTGTTATTATTGTGTCTCGTTCATGCCATACCCTGAAGGTATGCAAATGTGACTGCTGAAAACAGTCCTCTGCAGTGAAAAGTAATACTGTGGGCTCGCTTGTCTCATGGCATGATAGACTCTGACTGGCTCAACTGTCCAGAAAAGAGAGCCATTCATTTGGTAAATGACATGCCCCTGGGTCCGAAGTGGCCTGAAAATCTGGCTGCTTTTCATAAGTCATACAAGAAACGAGAGCGAGGCCAACTGAGAAGCTTTTGCACTGTGCCTGGCTGCAGTCGCTCTTCTGCCTCCGACTGTCACTGATCCACATAAACAGCCTTTTGTGGCACGACCACATGATATTGCATTGCCTCGAGTGCTTATTAGACACGGTGCGTGTATACATCCATACACAAACGTAAACACAGCTTAAGCCATATGGAAAACAAACTGACAAAACATTTCAGCAAATTAACAACCCAATTTCCCATTTTCATTCAGTAAATCCTTGGAAAATGGGAATTTTAGGAAATGACTCCAGTGCACATTTTATTTCCTTCTGTCTCCAAATTAATGGTGTCTAACTGCAGCATGAGACATCAACCGCAGAGGCTTGAAAAGGAGAGAGTGGTGTCACATTTCTCAGGCGCTCAGCATCTCATAGGCAGACAAAAGATCCATGTGCCCCCGGGGCCCAGAATGTCTAATGAGTGTTTTTACACTTTCTGTCTTGTCTCACCTATTTCGGCAACTAAATCTGGGTCACAAAGTATCAAATCATTTATTTTTGTTTTTTCGCTTCAGATCAATGTCTACCTAGATCGTCATATTAACAGTAGAAGAGAGTTCAGCATAACTTTACATGTCTGACAGCTCCTAATAATGAATGTCCAGAGTGAGGAAAATTTAAGTCAAGTGAGATTTGTCCAGACCTGTGCCCAGAGAATGCCACATGTGGGCTGATGTAGCTGAGACACAAATCATCAAATGACATTTGTAAGAAACTGATTCAAAAAGTAATAAGCCTGGTCAAATACATTGCTTACTGTATCATTTAGTTCTCAGTCAATCTAAAGCCTCAAAAACAAATGTCACTTTAAGATTTTTGTTTAGCAGAAGATGTCATGTTAAAAACATCACGGTGCCATGAAAGGTTATTGTATTTGTCTAAAACAAAGTACTGAGTGATGTTTCAAAAGAAATCATGTGAGAGCAAGCCCAGACTTGTTTGGCCTTTTAGTACAAAATTAATTACAAACCCACAAAAAAGGGGAATCAAGCCCACAGGAAAGCTCAAATACACTTGATGTTCCTTTAAAAACAACAAGAATTTCTAAAGTGAAATTTACCCCAAGTAATCTACAGAAAACTACAAGCTACAGTATAGCCAAGGGATCGCATTCCAGCACAAACATAAAAATACACTCACCACAAACAGGCATCTGGCTGCCAACAGTAGCCACCCAGCACTAGTTGCTCTTCAGTTCCACCACGCTGCTGGAAGTGAACTGCGCCGTTTTGAAACTGAACTCAAGTTTAGTGAGTGGAGGAGGACAATACATCCTGGAAGTGAAGGGGAGGGGTGTCCTGCACTCATAAATCAGAGGGAGATTGAGAGAGGAGGGGGGGGGGGTTGCAACCGCATATGACGCTGGAGCTTTTGGGTGGGGCGCGTTATTCTCTCCAGCTGCAGCCCACAGGGGCCGGCTGACTCACATGATCAAATAAACCAGCACCTCTGCTCTGTCTTAGTGTGTGTGAGAGAGGGCTTGCTTGTTTATGTCTGCATTAGGGCTGAAGGGATGTGTCAGACTGATGCTGACTTTATGAAAAACATTGGCCAGTTTATGTCTCCCTCTGCTGATAGCCACAAACATATCTGTAATGCAGCAAAAATGGCTTTGTTTCCTTTATTTGTGTGAATTAACTCAAGTTTTTGTGAGAGTTATTCATTTAGAGGAAGTGTTTCTACAAGCAAATCTGAAGCAAACTTTTGAAGAGTCACAAAAATGAAAAAGCGAAATTCCAGTGTGTTTCTACAAACTGGTTTGGAGTGAACAAACTAGCAGGGGTAGCAAAAGTACTCATTTTCTTTACTCCAATAGAAGTACAGACTGCTAAAGGTAGAAGTACTGATGATTCAACTTCTACTAAAAGTGAAAAGTACAGGCTAAAACATACTTAAAGTGGAAAAGTAGCCCTTTTCTGTCATTTTTGTCTTGTTGAATACAAACTCAGATTGCACTAATTTGGTTTCATTTTGATTTCACTCCAAATAAAATGAAAATAAGCACTAAATCACAAAATGAAAGACTACTAGTGTGTTTTTGTTTTGTTATGTCTTTTTACGTCTTTTACTTCATTTCCATCTTGTTTAGTTTTTTTACAGTTTCCATATTGTTGTGTTGTTTTCGTCTAGTCTTTTATGTCGTTTTTTTTGTCTTGTTTCATCTTTAACGTAATGAGGCAAAATAAAAGCAATCAATAATTCCCCCCAAATGCATTACAACTAAAGTAACAAACCTGTTTTGAAAATATAAGGATTAGTAGATTAGTGACTTCCCACCTCTGTAAACTAGGCTGTGTGGTGTGTGTTATCAGAAGGTGGCGCTACAGAGAGGTGTAGTCTCCTTATTTTGAAAAAAAAAATTGTATTACAGACAATGGCGAGAGACGAGTAATTTTTTGATTCTGTTTGAATCATGCCATCATTTACACATATGATGTTTGTCAGTTTAAAAGAAAGTTGCAGTTTGTTGTAAAACTGTTGAAGTATCAGACTGTGAAAATAAGTAAATATAAACATAACTCATCTGAAAGTCGTGGACATGACGTCATAGTAACTTTCTCCTCCACAAGCTGCTCAGAGCTGCTCAAGACATCTCTGCCGCTTCAACATGACCAGACTTGTGGTGATTTTCACCTCTTTTAATACATTTTCACCTCCCTCTCCTAGAACAAGGTGAAATATGTCGAGGTCATTTTAGTGTTGGAGATGTGTTCCATGTGAGACAAGATGCAGTCCACTGAGACGTTTCACACTAAACTAGATGTTGATTTACTATCTAACAAACGGCCACTTTCTTTACTCATAAAATCTTCTAAAATCTTTTAAATCGACAAACATCATATGTGAAAATAGCGGCACAATTCAAACAGGATCAAAAAATTATTTGTCTCTCTCCATTGACAGTTGTTCATAATTTTTCCAAAGTTACGTCCCATGGGGCACAGCGGAAGGGGCGGGACTTTGCCTCTCTACATTACATGTGGCTGTTATAAACGGAGTAGAAGAAGTTGAGTATTCTGTCACTGTTTAACAAGGAAGACACTGGAGTGAGTTAAATGTTTGCTACCATTTTACATTATGCACATTAACTCTTTTTCAAAAAAGGCCAAACCCACCTCAAGCCAGCACAAGTTTTTTTTTTCAAAATTCAGGATGTTTTTTTTTTTTGTTTTTTTTTAATTTTGGTGTTTCCATCAACTTTTTCTACTTTGAATGTTTTTGGAAACACACGTAGTTTCCCTACAGTTGGTCATCCTATAATATCCTTGTCCTTGTTTCAAAGAACAGCTAACCTTCTTTAAAGAATTGCAGTAGTCTCTTGTTTCAAATACAGATGGGTGACATATTAAAGAAAACATAGCATAACATAACATACCAACATAGAGTATAGTGTTGGGTCACCACATGCTGACAGAGTAGTTTCAACACACCTTGACTAAACTGTGTTGCCTGGAAAGAAGATGAGAGTAGGCGGCAGCAGCAGCAGCAAGAGAAGGAGTTAAAAGTCACCTTTTAAGTCATACAGTTTACCATCCAGAGCTTACAAATCACACAGACAGTGACTGGAGATATAGCGGGGTTTTTTCATCGCCGACCACAGGGTATTGACAGATTTGATCCTTTACTCTAAGGCTCTGTGTTTATAAAGCAAATGTGTGAAAACTCATGTAAAGGGACAGTCATTAAAACTTATTCACGTCATAGAAAAATTAAAAATCAATCCAGTCAAAAACATTTAAAAAGCTACAGATCTGGTGTATCTTCACTGAGCCTGTTGATTCTGTGGTTTGAACTCTACTGGAGGAATGAACCCCATTCAGAGTGAGTTGAATACTTGTGGAGGGTGGTCCTTTAATATCCATGTCCTTGCTTGAAGGAAATGTTAACCTACTTTAAGTAATTTGATTAGTTTTTTGCTTAAAATAGTTTTTGCCCCCAACACTTCCTTTGTTTTAAATGGGTTAACTAGGTCTTTATCAGTGACTGACTGAATAAAAGACCATCAGTGACATGACTTCATGATGTGTGACACAAATCACCATGTCATAAAAACAAGACATTTGTGGTTACTTAGGCTAAAAGAAATACCAAACACAGGCAACAGTAAACATGTAGGGCCTACTTCATGAACAACTAGATTTCAGAAAAGTTATATGAATATAAACATAATTATAATGCCTTAGAATAATCCAAATAGACATGTTAAAACATGCAATGTAAGGTAACCCTACAACATTTGAAGAGCAGCAGTCTATACACCAGCAGGTGGCAGCAAATACTCATTGTACCACAATATTGTTCACTTACTGATGGTAGAGAGCTGATTGTAATGAGTTAAAAAAACACTGTAAATAGGACACATTTACATCTGCAGGAGGTAGAAATCAGAAGGGAATACATATATACAAATATATATAACAGGGGCACCATGCAAGCCAAAATTCTGGGGGTCCTTCCACAGTAAATTCAAAATTAATACTTAATTATTCAGCAATTTGACATCTAAATTCTCTGGGAGGATTATTTTACAACTTCAGTAAATCTTTTTCAGCTCTTTAATCTCCCACTTTCAATGAGGATAAAATGCTGTGTACTTATTTACAGATCTTCATGTGGTCACTTACTCAAGAGAGGAAGTGATCTTGTCTTCTTCCCTCCATTTCAAGGAGCACAGACTGTGACAGTATGTTCTCCATTAACCACTAAAAGCTCAGACTGAGGACAACGATCCACCATCACCACTAGCCTAAATCCATGTAACCTGGAACTATTCTATTAGCTAGTATTATCGTTTTCATCATGTTGATGTTGTGAGAATCACCATTAGACTATTCACGTAATTTAAACTGCTTCAAACACATCAGCAACTCTCACTGTTTCATCATCATCATTGTCCCTTGATTGAAAAGCTCATTTGAAGAGGGAACAAATCTTTCAGTAAAATCTGGATACTCTGCCATGAAGAAAAAAATCTGCTGTCACTATAAATCTGACCTAAGATCTTTGTTCTAAAAAAATTACTCAAAACTGATTTTGACTCTGACTCATAATATAAAGTGATCATAACTCCATATAGTAAAAAATAACACTAATAAAATTTTAAAAATTAAAAATATTTTAAAAATCTGGCTGGGCACATGCTCCCCCAACAATAATATGACCTGGCATCGTTTCATGCCGCTATGGAAACGTGAAGCCAAAATATCACGGTTATAAGAGCTGCCATGTTGCTTCTGTGTCAATCCACGGAGTAGAGCAGTAGACTCTCACAGAATTTTACCAATGGCTGGTAATTACATAATTTAACCCCTCAACCTCTATGAAAACACCTATGATCAGCCAGCATCTTGCATCATGGGGTAGATTTTCTACAGCCTGTAAACAGAGTCAGGAGGAGGTGCAGAAGTCTAATTTCCTCTCACTTAAATTACAATATGCTGAAATGTAATTAATTAATTAATTAATTAATTTGTCACATGATGCTAAAACTATGTGCAGTGAAGCTTTAAGTGAAAAGTAAATATTCCTGGTCAACCCAAACAAAGTGTAGAGCTAATAAACAGACCATTGCAAAAAAATAAGCTACAGACATGAAAGGCATTGTTATGGGTCCTTAGTGTCATGGTGGTGACCTCATTTGCTTGGAGTATTAGGCGGTGGGATTAAGTGTGGAGAAAAAAACCCTGTGTATTTTTAGTCTGATCGTGACCTACGTCTCTAATCTCCATCTCCAGTAACTGACCAGTGACTGGAGAGAAGCAGCGGGAGGTGACAAAACCAGTGTCAGATCTGCAGCAGGAGGCTGCAGATTATGCTGATCTGCAGATGGATGATGGAGATGGTGGAAGGCTACGTTCTGCACACGGTGCCAAGGGCCGAGGTGGCGCATGTCAGAAAGGGCAGTTTTCCGCCTGGTTACACAGCAGCAGGCTGCTTATATCACCTTGGTGCACAGGGGAATGCTGGAGATGGACACCATACCTCTCTGCCAGCCACCTCCTTCCTTACCACTGTCAGAGCTCCTGATTTCTCTTGTCCCAATCTCTTCTGAGCTTTGATCCCTGCAGGTCTCTGCCTTCTCTCTATTCATAGTTTTCACGTGATATCACATTCTTAGAACACCACCCTCCTGGAGGGTAAAACAAGGCTTTCTTCTGCTGCCAACCAGTCATTTTTACCAGGTTGTTTGGACCAAATGGCACATACAGGACTATACATATGCATTTGGTAGTTTCTGTATCAAGATATAAAAGGAATTAGAGGTTGACCAATAGTGGATTTTTAAAAACTGAGGCTTTTTTAAAACTTTTTTTAGAAACTAGATAACTGTTGAACTGAACATTTTAGTCAAAGTAATAAGTACCTAAACATATAAATCAATCAAGGACTAAGTCTGGTTCAGTGAACATCAAATTCAAAGTAATTAATCAATAAATCTGAAACTGAACACCAAATTGACAATAAAAAAGTAGAGGTGTTCTAGGCTGTCTGAGTTTATGTTTGAAGGATGACATGATGATGCTTTAACACAGATGTACATGAACAACAATAAGCTTCATAATTTTTTCAGTGGTGACAGGCCTAGCGTTAATTCTGTGGTAGCAGTGGGTGCATTCTGGTTCACTACTGCCTCCTGCTGTTGATAGTTAGAGCAGAGAATCTCAAAACTACAAATAACTCCTTTAAGAAAGTTGCCACTGTGTGAACACAAGGCACCCGTTTTATTTTAGAGAAGAAAAAGAAGCAGTCTTCTTTTAATCAGTAATGGGGCTTGATTTATTTTTGTACACGTTGTAAAACTCTTTGTAAATCGATGCAACTCAAAAGTAGTAACCATTCAGTTGAAATAACCGTGACAGTGGTGACATGTAACAGTATGAACTGTGCGTGTCCGAGAATGTGTTTAAGAGCACCCAGGGGCCCAGTCCAGAATGACAGCCTCGAGACCCCCTAAAGAGAATAAGAGAATCAGCAGAAGAGTTGAACCATTCGTGTCTGAGTGCTAAGTGGATTTTGACAAGCCCCAAATGAGGCTTTTGACGTGAGGGTTCACACTATGACATGCACACTGTCAGTCAGGGATATACACAAATGGTATATAGAATATCCAGTCTGGTTTCAACTACATGAGCTGGATCTGCAACACACAGCTTAGCTCTTCCTTTTCATCTTTTCAGCCACTGAGCAAATACACTGACGGGGACTACACACACCAGCTTTACTGCAGAATATTTATCATGCTCTGGTAGACAGATGGGTTTTTCACATAGTAACGACACTCACCTAGGATTAGTGAATATAGATTATTCTAAAATATACAACTAAAATGCAGATTGCTTTCAAAGAACAAATTAAAACGTTATTGTCTTCTGACATGCAGCAAAAATAAATAAATACCATGAAGCTATGAGTAAACAGTCAGGGGTTCAGATTAAAGGACGCGAGTGAAACTCCGAAAGAAGATTAAGAGCCTGACAGGAGGCACAGGGCGAACAGCACCGTCTATGGCACTAAATCTTGCAAATCTGATGGGGATTTTAAACATTAGCTGAAATCACATTGTCTGGGTTAAGATGCAGCGATCAAACAGAGATACATCTCTTTAATATAGTTCAAGTCTATGCACCAGAATCCTGGCTGTGGTAAATCTCCTCTGAATAGCAAGGTGTTTTTGTGGTGGGCTTTACCTTAACAATGCAGATTATTCCAGTCCCTTGGAACATGTTTAATTTAGTAGTACAGAAATTAAACAGACATCTCTGAACACAAACTTCATGGGTCATGGATTGCGCCCGCTAATACCACCGTGAACTGTGGCACATTTGCGGCCACAATCTTCGCTGCTATAAAGGTCCCCTCTGTCAGATTTAAGGGGATTTAGGAGGATTTAATTGCAGAAATGGAATATAATACTCATAATTATGTATTCATTAGCGTGACACGAAAATGAGAATTCCTGTGTTTTAATTACCTTCGAATTAGCCGTTTCTGTCTACAGAGGTTGTGCCACCATATTTCTACAGTAGCTCAGAACAGACTTCCTCTTCTTGTTTTTTTTCATTTGATAGCAGGTGGCATCCAGCGTTAAGGTGCATTATTGTCACCTACTATGTTTGAGTGAGGACCAGAGTTAATATCCCCTCAACTAAAAAAATTCCACAACAGAAAACAAACACCGGCTCTAACGAGGGTCTTTTGCAGCCACCTAAGGTGAGGGTGAGGGCATTCAGTTTGATAGAATCAGCAACTTCACTGCTAGATGACACTAAATGTCACACACTGAACTTTCAATAACCTATTCACAAGATTGTCTCCATAAAGTTTTGCGTTTGAGTGCAATTTGCCCTTGCTTTGTATCTGATAAACAGAGCTATTTCAGAAAAAGAGAGACACAGAGAGAGTGAGTGAGGAGTGAGTTTGTTCAGTTAACACCAGCTTTCTACAGATGTTATACAGTAACACCAGCCCAACCATGCGACACAATGTGCTGCCAGTGGGAATGAAGCTTATTTGTACAGAAAGGGGCTGATTTTGCGTTGAATGTATGAATATTGGCAAAGTCAGATCCATGCAAATGGCACAGGTGCTATTTGCTTGACAGTGCAGTTGCATTGAATTTTTTTTGCAGGAGCGTTGTGAAGTACGCATTATGTTTTTGACTCATTTGCACCAGTTTAGCAGCCACAAAAGCTGCGCAATTCTTTTGTAGATCTGACCCTATGTGATGAAGCAGCCTGTGAATTGTCAGTATTCCTTCAGCCATGTTTAATTCAGAGGTGCTGAAATCATTCCATCTGGCCCCTCACCCCTGTGCTCAGGTGATTACCCGCGGTGATCCCCCGAGAGACCTGCTTACAACATCTCAGGCTGCATTATCAGAGCAGCAGCAAGACCACAACATCCATTGATCCTCCTGTGAGACACATCACAGGAGTCAAGGGCAGCTGTCAATCAAGCTATGTAAGATCACGGGGCCCCAGGATGAGGTCATTCGTTCTACATGGTGTAAAAACATGTGAATCGAACCAATCAGGAAAGAAAGCTCCCTCAGGGCAGACCTCTATCAAAACTTTCCATGTGAATGCAGAGAACAGAGATTCATTTGAACAACACAGCATGGAGCACAGGAGTAAATACAACTAGATAAACATGATGAGCACATTATGTAAAAACACCACATTATATAATGGCATTTTCAGTTCATTATGTAATAGCACCTGTAACTTGAAATAATGTGCTGCATTTTCTAATAGGGCCAGGAAATATGACCAGAAAAGTTATCATGATAAATTAGTCAATATCGATAATTATCACAGTACATTTCAAACTATTAAAATTACTGCAGATATTCCTGGCCGATATGGTGATGCTTTAACTATGCACACATGACAACCATGAATGATTTTCTTAAAAATAAAACGTTTCACTGTCATATCATTTATTCTCCTTCCTCCGTCTATTGCTTCAAGTTGAAATAATTTGGAGTGAATGTCTACATTTGTAAAATGATACATTTATGGTAGAATCAAATGCTGTTTGTTTTGTTTTATGTCTGCATCTACAACAAGTAATAGAGTAATAGGTTCTAGAGTAGGAGAGACTTGGTGTTCTTCTAGTC
>JAPQRN010021811.1:0-32543 GCA_037367275.1 Coranthus polyacanthus | reverse complement strand
TACAGACTGTAAAGCCCTTTGAGGCAAATCTTGATTTGTGATATTGGGCTATATAAATAAAATTGAATTGAATTGAAATTGTATTAGAGTCAGGCCTTTATTTAGAATTTCCTCTAATAATAAGTTAATAGGTAGAAATGGTCGTATGAAGCCTTGTTTTGATCTGCTCCTGTTTGCCATGTTAAAAGTACAGCAACGTTTTTTTTCACGAACTCTACCGATACAAAATAAAAGCCCTCTAGTGTTTCAGTGGATAGAAAACATCTGAAACGTGTCAGTCTATTTGTTGGTCTGCATTTAGTTTCAGTAGTTTTTTCCCTTGGCTGGATGGAGTGTCAGAAATTCCTATTTTGTTTCTAAAGTTCTACTGCAAAATTAAAGTTGGCAACATTAATCTAGACGTGATTCATGATATGAGGATTTATTATGAGCCCTCTGTAACAGAATGATTACACAGAGGTGTGAATAACAATGCTGTGGAATAATTGCCCAGCCTATGGGTAAGGACATTCTGTAGATATATGACAACGATATATTTCCTGTGTGAGGAGATGTTCACACTAGAGGGTCTTCACATGGACAGTCAGTCTGGCTCCAAATAGGAGAGAATGACATCATCGCAGACATGGTCAATACTGGGAGAAGATGACAACACACACACAAAACCAACAAGTACACACACGACCCCACACACAAAGACACCGTTCAACAAATACAAACTTAGCATGAATTCAGTCCTGTTTCCATCGGGGAAGCTGCTGACCTGTTGTTCCTCTGCTGTAACACTGTGTGTGCGTGTCCACACTAATCTGTGCTCTCACTCCGTCCTTCAGTCTAATACATTCCAGTGGACCTTCCCTCTGTGTCTGCAGATGTATGAGACGCATTACTCACAAACACACAAAGATTCAGATCAAATTCTAAAAGAATATAAAAGAAAAAAAAAGAACCTCTATATCATTAAGTCAGATATTTCGCTTGCCGTGGACATGAAGGACATAGCATTTATTTATCTTGTATTACGATGACAATGTTGCATTGGGTTGTGGGTTCATTAAATGTCTACTAATGCCCCACCAGATGAGTCGCTGCTGAGCGGTAATCAGGGACATCTTCAAAGAAACTACAATTTGTACCTCATGGTTGTTTAATGTTACTAACCAGTCATGTTGCAGTTTACATCCGGAGTCAAATAATGATGCAGTGAAGACTTTGAAGGAATGTAATAAAAGGTATAAGTGTATTTTTTAAGAAACACTTAAGAGACTGTTTTCACAGAGAAATATGGTGTTGAATAACAGACAGAAAAATATTGTTACACAACATTATAATGTTACAATGAAGTTGACCTTTTGGATATAAAATGTCATGACAAGATCATTTTATCCTTTTCACATTTTTTTGAAATTTTACCATAATTAGTGTATGTTCTCAAGTTATAGCCAAAAACCTTTTTTTTTTTTTTTTTTTTTTACATGTCCACGGCTCAAATTGCAATGCCTCGCCTTCCCAAAAGGCTACAGATTAAAGATCTCATGTGTGTCTGATGATATTTTGGATTCAGTGACACTGTGGAAAAGACGCAAAATGAAAGTTACTCATTTAATTCTAGTTTAAGTTTATATGGTTGAGCTATAAAAATGCACATTTCAAAAAGATCAGTAATTTGCGCATTTTCCTTAATAATCAAACAAACAGGCAAACATCCCAATCACAGTATTGTCCACAATAATCACAATATGAGGTTTTCTCCGTGCAGCCGTGCAGCCTTAGGCACCTTTATGGTTAAAATCAATTTTCTCATCTACTTCAAGTAACATTGATTTGAAACGTGGTATGTAGGTGGTTACAGTTGAGAAGCTGCTGATGCAAGGATAATGCACACATTGTTCATTTGAACTTCGAGTCCAAATGAACATTTGTGCTAAGAAACTCCCTCAAGGCGTTCCTGTGATTTTTTTGCATTAATAAGAGTGAAATTGACCTTTGATGTTTTTTCGGAAATGGAAATGTCATCACTTTATCCTATTACACTTGTGTGAAATTGTTTCATTATTGCCACATACATTCTTTTGTTATGGACAAAAATGTATTTAATGAGGTCACATCGACGTTGACCTTTGGCCACCAAGATCTTTTTATTTTATTTTTTTTTACTTTATTGCCTTTATTCACTCATTAACAGGCAACTAACAACATAGAAGAAAAGAAAATCGTCTTGAGATTGGTAACAGTGTATGGAGGTAGAGCACATACAAGCAGAAATAAAACAAAATAAAAATAGAAATAGATTCATTAATAATGTTCATAATTTAAATACATTTAAAGAGGAAAGGTACAAAAATCATAACCAAGACCATCAGTACTTGTTATCCACAAAGATAGAAAGACATTTTTCGACAAGCTGTTCCTGAGATATCACACTCACAAAAATGGACAGATGAGGTCACAGCAGCCCTGACCTTTGAATTTTGACCACCAAGATCTATCCAGTCCATCCTTCAGTTGAGGACGACTCAAAGATGAACTTAATTATGCATATGACCATATGACTTTGTACTACACTTGAAGACACTTGTGAGAACTGGACAGATGGACGACCAAAAAAACACATCATAATAAAGTTGTAGAACCTCCTAATGTGGGCATGTTTTAACTGTCCTCAAATGGAGGTTTAATTATCAAACAGGCTCTAAGACAGAGCCAGCCTCACTTCAACTGACTGCAATACATTTCTAAACTGATTAATTTGATTCTTTGAGCCAATACAGTAATTAATTTGACTATATAATTACAAAATGCTGTTACTATAAGTCAAACTTCTGACTCCCCTACAAGTGAGGAAAGGCAGCAAATGATGTCTGATGAGGGGTAAAATGTCAATAAAATAACCGTTAAATGTAGAATATTTTCCCTGACAGTAATACGGTGAATGCTCAACATCATTGCAATAATTATTTTGACAACAGTGTAATCTAGGATTACTGCTCGCGTACATTTAGCTCAGATCAAACACTTAATTCGGCTTCTGATTAGGACACAGGGGGTGGTAATATTTAGTGTGATCACAGTAGGTTGCCTGCTATTAAAATGTTTGGAGTCTCCAGCTTGAATACCTATTACATAAATATGAGACATAATCCTCATCATTAATGTGAAGACAACAATGATACACTTAAACTTGTAATTTGTCATCAGCTGTTTATATGTTTAAATTTCTGCATATTTTATTTAATCTGCGGCTGGGGGATAAATGTGCTGTTTACATGATATCAGTCAGCTCAGTTCAGGTCAATTCATGTCACTTGGTTCGGTGAGGGTTGATCCGTTGGATGGTCTAGTAAACTCAAAATTTAGTTTATAACTTAAAATGTTTAATGATGCTGAAGGAAATGTCAGTTTTGTACTTTTCTTAATCAAAAGAGATCCTGTTTAGTCACTTGTGGTGGAATATCCCTTTTCTGGCTTAGGGTCAAAGAATTTGTTCAGTGTTTGCTGTATCAATACAGAAACTAAGCCTCCTTAACAATGTCTGGGAGGCAATAACATGCTTCACAGAAAAATGCTCTCAACAAACGAGTTTAAACTGAGTCTTTTCATGCTGTGGAAATATTCGTCTTGACTATTTTGATTGCAGTTTCTTTTTTCCTTGAAATTGATCCAAATTCACTGTTTTATTTTGAATTTACTCGCAGACTGTAAAATAAAAATGTAACCAATTTTTTTTTTACCATCGCCATTTTGGTTTTTCAGAGACAGAGATGACCATATTTGGACTAAAGGAAAATAAGCTTTTTACGATATACTACTGCTAACTCACCATATCAGCTACTTGATAAATGTTGACACATACAGTAATGTCAACTTTGTGTAATGTATAAAAATACTAATTAGTGCTAGCTGTCCTAATCCACAGGCTAGCTGATAGACTGTACAATACCAAATTAATGCTAACATTAGCTAGTGTAGCTAAGTGATGTTTACCAGCTGGGTTGTAATAAAGTAATAGTAAACCTCAGTAAACATTTAAGTGACAGAATTCTCAGGAATAAATAGTTTGTGTTTTATTGAATAAACAGATCTGAATATCGTATGATGCTTCTTTCACTCCTTTAAACTTTTATCTGCTGTTTTGTCTGTCATTTTTTGTACTAAGTTGAAATGTTGTTCTTTCATTGTTTTAATGGCTAAGTCAACATCAGGCCAAGGGGCAACAGTTGAAAATTTGCCATTTGGCTTCGTAACACTGGCACATATATAGTAATGTTGATTAATGTGCAGTGTTCATGAAAAAAATAAGCAAATAAACAAACCTGTCACTCAAAGTGGCCACGCCATTAATTGTGAATAACTTTATGCCCTAAGATAATTCAAACAGGTGAGTTCGATATAAATTCACTTCCCATACAGCTGTCATGAACAGAAAAAATAGCTATACAGACCATATTAATGACCTGTTGTAAGGTTGGACATTTTAACATGGAGGTCTATCAGCATAAAATGGACATTGAAGAATCTGCAGATTTCGTCACTTCCATGGTGGGTTAATTTTTTCAGTCTTGGAGGTTGCTGCTTCCATTTTCTATATATATAATAATTAAGATTTACAGCTAAGGAAATCCAAATGGATTCTTTCAGAAAATCACAAAACGTCCAAATGAACAGTCTACACCTGCAAACTACTGAACACGGCAACTGAGAGCTACTTGTACATAATAAGCTAGATTTATAGTCTCTCTGTGGATACTAACAGGGCCAGGCCCACCTTGTTTGCAAATGTGTTTAAAAGATTATTTTTCATGATTAAAAATTAACAGGCCTTTAGAGATTTGAAAAGCAGTGGGTTTTGATTTTCGGTCTCTAGTCCACTGAGTGGCTATTAAAGCCGACTTACAAGTTTCTACTTTGGTTTCTGAGCAGACAAACAAGATGTGGCACTTACAACAAGAACTTCAACCCATCAGTAAAAAAAAAGTTAACAGACAGAGCCATCTGCGTTTGGGAAAAATTGAATGATGATTGTGTTTTTCTGAAGCGGATACATAGCACTGTGGAAATAAAGTCCTCACCAACCCAAGAAAGCCCAAACGGCCACTAAAAACTCAGTGAGCCGTCTTCTCCCACATCCATAAAGGATTCCCCGGGGCAGAACATATCTCTCCTCTGTAGCTCTTGGCCTTGATCCAGGGATTAGGAGTGGAAGAGGACTGGCCTGTCTCTCCTCATATACAACACAACTGATTCTACTATATAGCAGCAGATGGCAGCTGACATGCTCTAACTTTAATGTAACCTATTGCATGCTCTCAACACATACATAATCATTTTGTGCGAGACATGTTGATTAAAAGTTGGTGTCAGCCTTTTTAAATTATTGTAAATGGCTTTGTGTCTTTCAAAACAGCAGGTCTGAACAGAGACGACAGAATGCACCATGTTTTTTTTTATTTCTGCTACCAAACCACTGACTTCAAAACCACAAGACACAGAGAGGAGTTTGACTTTTAAGTCCCCCCTCCTGGCTGATGACAAAAACTGAGATTTAGTTGAATGTTTACTATAGGAATGGAGTAAAACCTGCATGAAAATGACATTTAATATGGAAGACACTGACGGCCGGTATGCTTGCACCAAAGGTGGAAAACCCATAAATATGAAATATGGTTAGTAGTAGTAGTAGTATATGTTATAAAGACGTCTTCCCTAACTGTCATTTAGAAAAAAAATTTCCCTGATCTTATGCTTGATGTTCTCTAAAGTACAGTACATGTTAAAAACAGAAACAGATGTCAAGCAGATGTCAGTGAATTCCCTCACCTACATGTAATGCCAAATAAAACAATTTTAGTTTACACTTTCCTCAACTGATCCATATTTCTCAAATCACAAAACAGATTCTTCTACTATATAGCTGGTTGGTTAAGGGCAAGGGGCAACAAGTACAGCTTGAAAGGGAAGCCAATGGAAGTGTGTAAAAGTGTAATACCACTGGTGGCCACTAGATGCTGCTCCAAAAAAGCTTGGCTCCCATAGACTTACATTGAACTTCCTCTAAAAATACAAAGTCAATAAATGTTTTTCCAGGAGTCATTCTAGTCTCATTCGTTTTGTGTTCTGGAGGTTCATCATTAAATTATTGCTCCGGTAACATTTCTGGGTGATTAGAAGAGGAATGTCTGCTGTGTTGGACTTTCGAAGCCTCTGTTTACTGAATAAATGTAGTTTTTTCCTGACAGCTCTAATTTAGTTGTCAAAAAATGATTTTGTTTACCGTTTTACCACGACAATAAGCTAGTGTTTAGTATTAACTCACCAATCATTGGAGGGTTTTTTTTCTCAGAAATGTATGAAGTTAATATGGGAAATTTTGAGTTTTAATTCCCTAGCTCCCTCCTCTGACTATAGTGTTTCAAAAAAAAAGAAGAAAGAAAATAAAATGAATATATAGAATTGCTTTGTTTTTGTTTTCATCGGGTAACACATGAAGCAATTTAATTCATGGTATATGAGAATAAAATGGCTTTGCACAATGAGGGACTTGTAATCAACAATCAAATTTGATGTCATGAACCTTTCATCCAACCTTTTTCAGGTTCTTATGAGTCAAGGCTTTCGTTATACCTGAAAAACTCAACCTAACACTAATAACTACATACAAATTTAACTATAACTAAACTAAACTCACTACTTCTGCACTGAAATTTAATAAAATCAATAAACATAAAAACTAATGAGCATTTCAAAACTTAAAAAACTCTGCCACAGAGTCATTTTTCTTTTAAACTTAAACTGACCTAATATATACATTTAACCATTTACATTTATAAAAATCATAGAAAATTAAAAAGCTGGACCTTTAGTTACAACAATACTTTAAACTTGTTTAAGCTGCATTTTAAGGCTTTAAACCTTGAATTGCCTTTGTGTATGAAATGTCCTCTGCAAATTAACTTCTGTCAGTCTGTTTGAGAATTCTCCAACAATACAATAAACATGACATAATGCACTTAAATGATCAAATATGGCAGGCATCTGTTGATGTAAAAACAGAGGAGGTAAACAGATTGAGAAACACTTTAAGGTCACATGTGTGGGATTACGGAGACATGGGAACCAGAGTGAAACAACAACACAGATGATGTCTGTTGGCAAGTGGATTATTGGGGATAATAAGTAAGAAAGTCTATTTTTTGATCTGTTGATCACATCGCACAATGTAAAACAGTGGCACCTACTGCTCTGCCAGGAATTTGGAAATCCATCACAATTATGTTTAATCCCACTGAAGCTCTGTCTTTGTACTTGAAACTGTATCATGCGCCTGTACAAGTGATGGATACACATGTGTTTGTGTGTTAGTTGCACAATGTATTACTTAGATGCTTGGTGCCTGACTGGGGCCCTTGTCAGGAGTCTCAGAGGACCCTGGACAGACAGGAATGTTGAATTAGTTGTGTGTTTACTCAACATTGAAAGAAAGGAGGGTGTGTGTGTGTGAATTAACTGTTCACAATGACAAAGCAGTGCAGCATATCCAACTTGTCTGGAGCCAATGGTCAAAATCAAAACCTCACCCATGTGCTGCTAAATTCAACATAGTCACCAGAATAAAATGATGCCATTGTACATTTCTGCAAACCACAGATACATATTAACATTTGTGAACCAAAAATATGTTATCACAGTGTGCAAACGATACCATCGTATTCAAGAGAGCTCACTTTTTTGTGGACAGAAATGACAAGTACAACATCTATAAAGCACTCAATTCAGCTTTTATTCATCATTATTGATATTAATGAGAACATGAATAATAAGAATAAGAAAACAGATGAAAAGCAGCCCCTGTTGCACACGTCTTTCAGATCCACGGAGGCAAGGAGTGAGAGAGTCAGTAATATCAGTTTTTGAAAATACAAACGACCATGCTCAAGTTCAATAATGGTGTGCCATATGGCTCTGTGCTGGGTCCCATTCTTTTTTCTAACTCATTGCATTATTATGCAGATCAATAGAGAGAATTATGTTCCCTGCCATAAGCTAGAGATCAAAATGTGCACAAATACATAAAGTTTCTGCAATTTGATTGGCTGATTAGATATCTGTGGGAGTCACCAAAGAGTGAAATAACATCTTTACTTTTTTTAATACATTGGTAATGAACTATAGCATTTCCCCATAAAAGTTCAAAGGAAATCAAAATAATCCTTCTTGGGATAATATACTGTTTGTGACTTTCAGTTTTTTATGCAGGATCAGATAACGTCTAGATATGATAGAACTACAGTAATACTAGACAGATTTTCATTTCATTTCATTTGCTAAAAACTCATGTAGTTTCATTCATTTAATTACTGAGGACTAAAGGAAGTTTTAGATGAATTTTTTAAAGAAAACCCTTGCTAAAATTTCAGAATTTTGTGCAAGTTGGCATGGAATGACCAACATATTCACTAAACCATGGATATACACAAATGCACAAATATATATGTTTATATATACATATGTTTGCAGAAACATACAATGGCATTTTTTTTTCCTGTGTTGGTAAATTCAGCCCCACCATGACAGCAGCTTTGTATTCACAATGTAGAGCTACAAACCTGCCACCTCTCCTTCTATCTGTGTTTCACACATGCACACCTTTGACTTCTCACTTTTTCCTTCTATATCTGTCACAAATACACACTGAGCACTGTCACCACACTGCAAATAGACACAAACACCAGCACAGATACGCACTATTATACCGAGTGTACACTGCACATACATGAAATCATGTGTAAATGCATGCACACAGGCAAGCACACGCTGCCTTATCAGGCTGTGAAAAGCTGCGAGGCGGCTGCTGTCTGTTTGTCTGCATCGCTGCTGTTTCTGCTGGATTTGTGATACAACAAAAACCCTGTGTTCGCTCCCTCCGAGGCACCGTTATTCCCCCGGTGAAGATGAAATGTAATGGAGCCGATTCAATAAGAGCGCTGCCTCCTCGGGAAATGGGGAAAATCAAATCACACCAAATCCCTCAGAGCCTTCCCAGCATTCACTGCTGCCTTGTAGTCGGGAGGAGAATAAAACAATGGGTAAAGCTAATTCACTCGGCTCTCCAGACTCACGCAACATGGATGGAAGTGTGATACAGCAATTGTTGGGAGCTAATAAAGCTATTCAATAACCCGCTGACCGCTTCCACAATATGTTTTTAGTGAATGCAGCTTATTAATTTGCACTAACAAACATGGAGACTTAGCGAGTTGGCATTCTCATCTTCTGTGAGTCTGTAATTTACAGTTTAGAGAGAAAAAATATAACTACATGCCAACTGTACAATACAAACCCCTTGTGAGGATTTTTTTTTAAAACTGTAATAGTGGGAAAACATTAGGGCAGATAAGTTTTAGACAATATTATTCTTGGCAGTGGTGAGAAGGAAGTAAAGAAAGACCACCAGTGTCCAAGCAGAGGAGTTACGCAATATGGTTGGAAGCCAAAACAGAAAAAAAAGTTAAAGAGAATGTTCCCAACCTGCTTCTACACCGAACCACCTCTGCAGAGTAACACAACAAAAACATTATTTGCTACTGCAAAAACATGCACACCTTCCAATTTACTGTTACAAAATGCAGCTTGGAAAAAAACTAAACAAGAGACATCTGAGAGAGTGGTCTAATCCTTAAAGTGAATGTACAGAGCAGACGTAAACATTGCTGCAACAGACTGTACGCACGGAGGAGCCCACAGTCCTTATGGTCACGGCTCCTAAAAAGCAAAGGAAAATTGAAAATTCTGACGGCGCTAAAGTATGTTTGAAGGGGAAAGAAGCAATTAAAAAAGAATTCCACTGGTTATTTACGCAGCTGCATGTAGTCTATTTTTTTGTGCTTTTCCCTTTAGACTTCCAAGTGCTGCAGTGTTAAGCAAGGCAACTGCCACAGGAGGAGTTAAAGGACTACAGAGGCAGTGGATTTCTGCAATTCTCATCTGGACACTGGCTCAATGTATTCCTGTGATCCTCTGGGATGTGGAGGGAAGTGAAAATCCTTGTGCCCAACATGCTGATAAACATGTCTGGACTTAAAGGTTCAGAGGTTAAATAATTGTTAATGCACACTTTTTAAACAAACAGCTATTTAGTCCTAATGTGTTTCAATATGTTTATATGCATGTGTGTTTTATGGGTATTTTATAACAGCATATTAAGAAAATTTAGGTAAAAAAAATGGATGAGCCGATGGAGGGGGGTGATATACTGAGGAAAAATGTACATTTAGATTAAATTGGTATTGGAGATCACAGTTGTAATTTTTTCAGCCATTTTTCTGAGATTAAAACCATAATTTTATGAGAAAAAAAGGCAGATGTTTGGTGAGACTAAAAGCTGTAAATGTACAAGAAGAAAACCTTGGGTATTCCCTGAGATTTAACTAAAAAATTAATGAGAAAAAAAACGTCTGAGCTCAAAGTCATACATTTACAAAAGAAACACTTGGATATTTGCTGAGACTAAAGTGGTAAATTTATGAGAAAAAAATTACATATTTTCAAAGATTAAAAGCATTAAAAAAAATGTTTCATTTAGGAAGAAAAATAACTTCTGAGAAATTCTGAGATTAAACTAGTAAATTTACATGAAAAGAACTTGGATATCCAATGAGATTACTGTGGTACATTATCAAGAAAAATCTCACAAATTTAGGAGAAAAGACTTCCTATATTTACAAGTTTACTTTCTCATAAAGAAGAAGATCTGATTTGTTTTTCTCAAATGTATGACTTTAAACTTTTTTCTTTGTCACTTTATGACTTCAATCTCAATTGTCCTAGAACATGGTTGTACTATTTAGTTTATACAATGTGTGGTTTTAATCAGAGTTGCTATATTTATGCTTGCTGTTTTAAGCACTATGTGACCTGGTCTATCACTGAAATAAAGATAATAATCAGCCTTATTCCTTTGGAATACAGTCCTAATGCTAAAGGTTTCATCAGTTCCGTTTGATTCTGAGTCATAATCTTGTGATGATCACAACGCTGCAGCACCAACAAAAGGCCCACACAGACTCTAATACACCACAGTGAGGTTTTGAAAAGCCGTATAAGGCTTGATTTAGGGCAGAAAATGAGCATAAGATGCTCAGGAATCAATCTGCCTCCCTCCACCAAACAAACGATTACCCTCAGCAGATTGATCTGATTCAATGTTTAAACAGTGTCAAAGTAAATCCAGCTCACAGCAGCATGTGGAGAATGAAGCTGACTTCAGTGTAATCTAAAACGGTTTACGTTCTCCTTATCAGGCTGGGCCTACCTTTTAACACTGAAGTGTTAGTGTAGGAAAAAAAATAACATTTGCCTCCACTCTCAGTTTCTATGGACGTGTTATTGCTTTGATCAAATCTCCACAATCCTTACGCTGATATCAGTCAGTGCTGCCATTCGAATCCCATCATAACAAACACTCCCGCCGTCGCCTCAGTCTCCCTCCTCCCACCCACGCTTGGCATAGCGGCCTCTAATTCACTTCCTGTTCAGTAGGGGGCAGACAGGAAACAGGAAACACACTTCCTGGTTCTCTCGGGAGGTATATTTTTCTTACGATTTGGGATCAGGGAGTGAAACAGAATCTCTTTAGGAGTTTGCCTCTCTGGCACCTACATGGCTGGAATCAAAGGCTGCTGAAAAGAGCAAGGGTTTAAGTCAGGAAGAATGCTCAACTACGGGGGCTAAACAGTACTGGATATGAAGGTGGATGTAAGTATAGGGTGTCTGTAATCATTCATCTTGACACAGTAAAGTATTTAACGTATTTTGAACTCTAATAGACCACAAGAGGCCCAAAGTCAAACAAATGTGAGACAATGTTTATATTTTGGTTGTTGACATTTTCACTGTTGCACAGATGAAAATGAATAGGATTACTTTTGTCATGATTCAGAATGCAGAAAATGATTAATGTTCAGGTTACATTTTTTTCTTGATTTATGCATGCGGTTAAATGGAACTTAAATGTTCACTATGGCAGAACTCTGGTGCTTCCACCTCCTTTTTTATCACACTTTTTTCAAAAACAAGTTTTTTTTTCAAACTTTCCATTGACCTTTTCTAATCAGATACATATTATTATGTTATTGTTCCATCATCATATTATAATTTGTATTATAATATGTTGATGGAAATATGACTATTTTTTGAAACTATGTGGAACAGTCACTTAATCTGTCAAACAATCAAAAAGACAAATAATTACATTTTATCATGTACATGGCTTTGCTCAATAGTCAATTGGTCTTTTATTCTATGGTCTGTTGTTTCTATGTAACAGACTGTTGCTACTCTATATGCAGTTCCACCCATATCATCTAATGGATTAGTTTTTAGTGGAAACAGTGAAATAATTTTTACATCTGTACATTATTCCTTACATATAATACACTAATATACAGTGTGATACCATACATGTTAATAGATGATGATATTCACTACTTATGTAACTTTAATAACACTATGATTAGAGTCTAAATCATGCGCAAATTCCCTTCCCTAATTAAATAAGACTCCATATGTGTAACACCGCTACACTATTATCTTCTGCAGCACATCTGCGTACACCGCACCACATCAGGGATTTAAAAAAAAAACACAGTGACAACAGCAGCAAAATGAATTATGAATCAATAGGAGCTCCAGCACTCTTCAAGTACACACAGGCTGCTGGGGCCATCTGGGGCTGCGTGAAAACCATGACTAAGACAAACCCGTTCATTCAGCTCCGGCTGCACTCGCCCGGGTTTCTGCTTCGCTGCAGGCCTTCCTCGATTGGCTTCAAGTTTCCCAAATCCATCTTAGGGATAGGAATCTCTCCATTCATTGATCGGAGGAGGATTGTAAGGGCGGCTCAGCACAGATCTGCACTGCTGAAAACTGCTGCTGCTGACGAGCTGCAGACTCTTGGAACATTCTGGGGGTTTTTATTTGGCTGCCTGTCACTGCAGTGGACTTTGCTGTGGATTTTAAGTGTCATAACACAATGCTGCTGCTACTGTTGTATTTAAATGTAAAGTAGAAGTGCAGGGAAAGACTTTCCATGCCAGGGCCGGGTGATTATTGATAACTGATAACTGACAGCTGTCAATCACAAAAACAGAAGCTGCCAGAAGCTCAGAGAGAATACACTAGACAAAGAAGGCAGAGAAAGTGAAAAGGTGGCAACAAAGTGAAAGCAACAAGAAGCAGAAGGAATGAAAGAGAGGTAGAAAGGTCAAAAGAGACAGAAAGAGATGTATATTCAAAGGCTTCCATTCACTTGCTCCCTTCCCTCCTCTGAGTAATCCACATCCCCCTGAGAACGGCACATTGCGTCTAGCAGTCGGCGAGCTGACATTTAGCGCCTGCCTTCTGTTGCTGTGATTATTTTCTCCTCCAGGTGTGATAGCCAGCCCAACGTCTCCGCTGCGCAATAATGCTGTCTCAGAGTTACGAGAGCCGGGAGTGTGAGGCAGAATCAGGCCCAAGCAGACCTTTTACTCAAATACCAAGACTGGGTCGTGCTTTTGATTTGGTGGTTAAAAAAGCTTGCTGAACCATGAATGGCAGCCCGTCACCTGGTGTGGAAGGGAAAATGGCATCTGGGAAGGAATGTGACTCCAGGGGAATTCAGCGGTGTTACCATGTCATTAATTCAGGTATCAGGGAAAATCCAGCATTGCAAAACAGCACACACTGCAAAATTTAATCACAAAGGCAAGAAAACCTCGCATGAACCTCCACGAACCAGTCAAGTGTCAGTTTACATCCACGTCTGTCCACACCCATTTAATATACGTAGTAAAGACATTTACATTTTGTATCTACTCGTATCTCCAGCCTCTTAATCTTTCACACTAGCAACTATAGCAGTAGATCTACTGCTTGAATTCCTCTGAATGTTCCCACTCAGAACTTAAGCTAAATTGCTTTCTCCTTTTATGCACTCTGGAAAACACATTTCACCACAAACACACCCTTCAATACTTCATACCTTTAAAGGAAGAAACATATGGATATCACTGGTATGCCTCTTTTTTTTACTTTCTCTAATTCTTTTTTACTATCTCTATGTTGCTTCCATGTATTACTGTAAATGTGTTTTACATGTGAAATGGTTTTTTAAGGGAAACTGTTTGTTGTTACTATCTTCACCAGGACTCCCTGGAAGAAAATCTCAATGGGCCCTTCCTGGATAAATAAAGCATAAAATAAGTTATTGTATCTTTTGGTGAAATGGAAGCTGTGACTAAGTTCACATGTGATTTAAGTGAGAAATATACTGTCTTCAGTTAGAGGCTATTTCACAGAGGAACATGGTACTGAATAATGGACAAAAAAGTTTTTTTAACAGAACATTATGATGTTAGAGTGAAGCTGACCAAAATTGAATCCGTTCATCCTTGAGTCCAACTGCACATTTGTACCAAATATGTGAGAGAGAGAGAGAGAGAGAGAGAGAGAGAGAGAGAGAGAGAAAGAGAAAGAAAGAAAGAAAGAAAGAAAGAAAGAAAGAACCCTAACCCTGAGTATTCTTCAGATATTGGGTTCACAAGAGCGAATCATTGAAATCATTATCAGAAAATAAATTCATGCGTTATCACCAAAAAATGACTTTTAGCCAACAAAATTGAATCATCATTTCAACATGAACGTTTGTTCCAAATTTAAAGAAATTCCGTCTAACTGTTCCTCATACATGACGTTCATAAGAATGGACAGACGCGAGATTACACTGACCTTTGACTTACCGACCAATAAAATCTAATCAGTTCATCCTTGATTCAAAGTAAATGTTTGTGCCAAATTTGAAGAAATTCTGTCAAGCCATTCCTGAGAATCAAATGGTTGGACAACCTGAAATGTAATGCCTTCGTCCATGGATGTCTCTATGTGTCTCTTTATGTCTCTCTGTGTGTCGACACATAAAGAGTAGAAAACCCTGCAAACTATAACAGAAAAGGTGTCGACTCCTTTCGCCAAATGTGTAAACCGTCTCCTACCTGTCCGCAGATGGGGGCCGGTCGTTGCGGGCTTTGCTGACTTGGGTGTACAGGGAGTCGGAGTGCTGGTGCTGGTGGTGTGGGTGGATGTGGGGGTAGTCATCTCGTGGGCTGTGAGGCCGGCTATGTCCACTGTCCACGGAACTGTTCAGGGCGTTGATGCCGGCGTACGGGTGCTCCTCCTCGGACGACCTCTCTGGACTCCGGCTCACGTCAAGGATCTCGGCATAGTCTCGCTCACGGGCCTGGCGTTCCCTCAGCTCTCTGGTCTTGGCCTGGATCCTGAGGGTTAAGATACTGATAGGTATACTGATACTTCTCAGAATCAGCTGTCCCAATTTACACACAACAAGGGCATTTATATAAAGCTCAGAACTGCTGCTAGTAAATGTCTCTGTAGTTTTGTTACTATAATACTTTGTGTAGGTTGATGTGTTCTTTAGTTTAAGTTTACTTGAATACTACCATGTTAAATGTAGTGTATCTGTGTTATTCTTACATAAAAACCTCCTAGCTTCAACCAGATCACTGGCCACCCATTTAAGGGTAAGGGTTATATTTGATCCATGTTTGGACTGATGTAGTTTTGGTTGTGTTTTAGCCATGTGTTAAACACAGAAACCAGAAGATGTTTTCCTTTTGAATGAAGTCTAATACATGCTATTTGGACTTGGGCTTCTAGTGTTATAAGCCTAAACCTATTCTGGATTAATTTAACCTTCAGTGAAAATTCCATGAATTCTGTTAAAAGGGTGAATGATAAAAGGTAAACACAACCAGTCGGACAAGTGGATCAGATATCTACTTGCCTAAAGTCAATTTTTACTAGCCCCTATAATTATATACAATTGTTTTTTTATAAGTGGTTATCAAATGACAACAAAGACAAAAGTTAATTAAAGTCAAATTAAAGTTCACTTTTATTGTTCCCGTAGGGAAATTCAACCTCTGCTTTTAACCCATCCTAGTACACTCACAAGGAGCAGCAGCTGCCACTGAAGATGCTAGACGCAACTCCAGATCTAAACCAGTTCCTCGGTCAAGGGCACTGACAGGAGAATTAACTCAGAACCTTCTTGCCGTGAAGCGACAATGCTAACCACTGAACCACTATGCCACCAAATATCGTCATCCTTATCAACATTTTCTGTCAACTTGACGCACCTGTGAAAAACGACCTAGTTTTATCTGTCTTGCTCTCAAACTTGGGGCTAAGTGTGAAATACATAGTCCTCAACAACCTCTTCCCAGGATAACTGAAATGCTCACTTGCACTAACCAACTAATAATCATGTTTATCTGCCAACATTTTCTTGCCCGATTATGACTGCACATGTGCACTTCTCAGACAAAGAAACAAGATACACTCACATTTAGCTACTACTATCATCAGCTCTGGAAAGAACAATGTGTTTGCTTCATTTTTCCCCCCCTACAGGTCAAGTGAGTTTCTACATTTACTAGCCCAACATGACATTTTACTTGCCCCAGGAAATCTGGCAATCCTTATTGTTGAGCCCTGCCATAATAGAAAACAGTGCTGTTACTGTACGTCTGATACAAAGCTTGGTTTTATTAAACTTGTAAACAAATCTACACTACATTCAAAAAACAAATGGCTCATTAAAAGTACATCTACTCTTGGGAAAAGAGATGGTCTCTTTTTAAACTTCTTACTGGAGTTGAAGAACCAAAAGGACATTCGACTGACCACACTATAAGTCATATATATGATACAGAAGAGTCTTTACTACTTATTGGATTTGGTTAGTCAGACGGACTCCACCTCAAGTTGTAAAACATTGCTCTAATCATGGTAACGCACAGTTCAAGCAAGAAATAATATAGTGAATCACAATCAAAATGTATCGCATAACTGAAAAGGAGCAGAGAGATTAAGTCTTATTTTACCTGCCCTTTCCTCATGACATAAATAAGCAACAAACACAGATGGTCTGTCAATTCCAGTAACCCAGCAACTCATACTTACAGATACATGAGAAGGAAACAAAGAACTACCTCAGAAAACTGTCACCTGTTAGCTTTCGGATCACAAATGTCATGTTTGTTTCTTGTCAGTTTGGCAATTAAACTGACAAGACAAAAAAAATACCAAATGGCAAATATGTCCATTAGGTATTAAACATAGGAAAATTTAATTTAGAATGCTGCCTGTTTAAATAACAGTCACACATGTGGGTTTGACAGATTACAAGGAGATGAAACAGTGGCATAAGCACATTCTGCTGCACTACACTGAGAATGCTTTATGATTTATGATTTATGAATCGTGACGCTGCCATTGCACTGGTTTCCACTCACTACAGCCTCGCAGTGTGGAGCCGAGAGAAGCTGTAAATCTCTGGTGTTGCATGAAAGAAAAAAAAAAAAACCCAGCAGACATAGTGAAACATCTGGGAGTGATTGTTTATTGTACCTTTTTAACTTTCCATTACAGAAGAGAGAGATGTGGTGACTGTTATTTATGTTTTTTTTTTCCCCTGCTGAAAAAATACCATAAACATCACATAATAGACTCTAACACGCTCAATAGCTCATAGAAGGGAAGCTTTTTGTATTCACAGAGTGCTGCTAATGCATGGCTACCATCCTTTTCTTTTTCTCTTACACACACACTTACACACACACCTCTTTAATCACTCCATCTCACACGCAGAACAACTCAAACACAGAAATCACACGCTCTTTCTCTTCAGGCCATTATCTTGTGAATAACTGGCAATGCCATTTCCTACAACAGGGGGACTACCTATCGTGCTGCCCTATAATTACAGCCTTGCCAATTATCAGAGCTTTACAACTACCAATTATCATACTGTTGCCTTTTTTCTCCGGGCCTCTTTTTAATGGCAGTGGAGAAGCGAATGGGACAGGCGCAGTGGTGATGAGCCAGGGGGTGCGACTTCACCAAGCGCTCTGCGGGCTAAAATCTGAACCCTTTCCTCCAGAACATTTGCATGCTGTGGATAAAGAATCAATACGTCAAGGCTCCAACATACCAAATGTGTAAAATGAAAAATGAAAAAAGGGATGGGAATATTTGACTGAAATGAGGCTTGCTAAATTGCAATTGATGGCTTTAACAGCTCCCTACTGAAACCTGGACAAGGGTAGCAATCTTTTTAGCAAGATTTATACTTATTCCATCAACATCATCCAAGTCAGACTAGAATTTCCACCTCGTGGTCGTATGCCTCCGCTACAGGTCCAGTGTGTAAGATTAAGGGGGATTTAGGAGGATCTAACTGCAGAAATGGAATATTTGTAATGTCTTCAATAGTGTATAATCACGCAAAAATAAACCAAGTCCACTATGTTTTTCTGCAGTAACTCAGAACGGACTTCCTCTTCTCCTTTTTTTCCATTTTATAGAGGGCATCCATTGTTAAGGTGCATTCCACCATCACCTATGTTTGTGGAGATAATATCCCCTTATCTAAAAAGCCTTGAGGGGCCAAAACAAACACCGGTTCGAATGAGGGACTTGCACATTTTTGCCACCATAGAACAGGGTGAGTTGATGTATTCAATTGGTTTCCATCTGCAACTTCACCACTAGATGTCACTAAATATCACACACTGAACCTTTAAGTGTCACTTTACATCCATGTGTGTCCAGACTCATAATATATGTAGTAAAAACATTATGGCGAACAGTGGTTGACCTTTAACCGTTTGGATATAAAATGTCATCCATGTTTTCCTATTCATATTCGTGTATAACTTGTTTGGTTACAATGACACTGACATTTGGCCACCAAAATCTAATTGTTCATCCTTGTGCCTTGTGTTCCTGAGATACTGTATTCACAACAATGGACTGATGTGAGATCACAGCGGCCTCAACCTTCGACCACCAATATCCAATTAATTCATTCCTGAGTCTCAGTGAATGTTTGTGCCAAATTTTAAGACATTACACCAAACCATTTACCAAACCAAGATATCATATTCACAAGAATCAGACAGACAACTTGTAAATGTAATGCCTCTAACCCTGACTATCGCCAGCGCAGAGATATGAAAACAGCTGGGGATAGTAAACATGAGGCTGCAAAATTGCAGTTGATGGCCAACATCCACCAGGTCACCGGTGACCCATTTAAAGGTTAAGGCAAGGGTTACATTAAAGCCATGTCTGAACTCATGTAGTTTAGGTTTGTGTTTGGTGCCACATGCTAAACACAGAAACTAGAAGATGTTCCCTTTCAAATGAAGTCTTATCATTGCATTTGTACCTTACTCTTCTTCTGTTATAACCCTAATCATAGTTCCATAAACTTTCCTTTAGGGTTAGGGTTCCATGAAAAGAGTGGATGTTAAAGGTTAATTGCTCCTTACTAAACCTGGACAACTACTAATCTTTTAGCAAAATTGATTGACTTACTCCAACAACTTCATCCATGTCAGATAACAGCTCATGGTCTCACAAGCTGTGTCGCCACTGTTTGTAGACTCAGCAATTATCTAATAATGCAGAAGGAAGTGGGGCCCTTGAGGGATCCATCTTTAAAACCCAGAGGAAAAACAGTGTTTTCCATCAGAGAAAGCAGCAGCAGAAGTGGGAGCAGCTACTGATTGTATACACAAGCGCTGTGGCTGATAAGATAAGGCCAGACATACCAATCCAGAGCCTGGCCTTCACAGTGCAGACCCCTTTCCATAACGAGTCAACGGACAGGTCAACAAGGCCACTTTCTAAAGTGAGGAAGGATGCAGCTTTGAAGCAGCACTGCTGTGTGAGAAAGTACACAATTGTAATACTTAAGAGGCTGATTGCTGAACACGGGGGAGTGATAACAACCTGAAATTGAAACTGAAATTAATGCTGCTGTGTTTAAAGACATATGTGCTGGTGGAAGTATTCATCTCAACGAATGCGCCTGCTACCCAGTGAATGAAATAGAAAGATGGAGGTTTATGTTTTTTCATGTTGGCATGTACAAGTGCAGTATGCTAAGTCATGACGAATAAAAACACATTGATTAAGCTGTCCTTGGTGACTCTAGGATCAGTCCTTTGTTCTCACAATTCAGCCTGAAGTGGATCTGTTTGTACATGACATTGTCTCTGAAAGGGTTTCTACAGGTTTCAACAAGTTAAATTGAAGGCTTTTTTAAGATATCTTTTAGACCACTATCAATGCAATTTCAGACCAATTTCACATCCATACTGGCAAAAAAGTAGAGAAACGGTTCCAAATTGTCAGATCTAAATCATTTGCCTCCAAGCTTTTGAATTCCTTTTATCGATGCCAGTGTGTACTTCACAAACACATTTCAAAACAATGTTGTCAAGCTCATGCATCTGCACTGCTAGAAACTTGCAACAAGGAGGAGTCTCTGTTCCAGTTCAGAACCAGAGACACTTACAACCTGTCCAGGCCTACTTTTTTTTCCCTACATAGAAAATTGATCAGGAATCGATCAGGAATCTGACAGATAAACAGAATCAATAACTGCATTGTCATCAACCAAATCCTATCCATTCCCCTCCCTATTTTATGGTGGTTGTATGTTTTTCTGCCCAAAGTTCATAATTTGAGCGTTTCCTTGAACAACGTCCTATGGGCTTCAAAGTCTTAATTTTCAACAGGCTTTAACCAAGAATTAAAATGCTCTGTTTTCAACCCAGATCTTGATGGACTTGCACTTACTCATATCAGATGAAAGTAACATTGACAGAATTTTAAATTCTTACTTCTAGAAGATTTTATCACCACATCACGAACACATCAGATGACTGTGTTCTGATAAATTCTGACTGTGTTATACAGTTTGCATTATTCTTTTGTTTGGTTACAGTCTCATTAAAACAAAAACGCATTTAGAACCAAGACTGTAATTAATGCAACTAAAACTATAAAAGTAATGTAGTAATTTCATAAACCATTTTTAAAATCCTGTCAAAACTGCATTCAAGACATTTAAAGAATTGACAGAAAAATTCATATTATTCTATTTCAGATTTTTTTAAGGACCTGCAAAAACCCTGAGTTCTATTCTAATGTTTTACTGGTGATTTCTTTTTGCCATCTATCTATCCATCTATCCCTGCAGTGGGTGTAAATATGCTAAAGTGTCGCTGACTTTGACATGTTGGCTGTTGACCAACCAGACAACATGATAAGCCCTTAAAAAGTAGTGTTGCTAAAATTGCTTTGCAAACACAATTATGTTGAAGGAAATGTGACAGGAAGGAAAACCACACTTGGCCTAATAATTGTCCTCCCAGTCCAAATAAATGTACGTGAGGAAAACTGTTTTTGTGTTTTAAGCACTAACCTTGATGAGAGATGGAATCACTCTACACGTGAAGGGTGAATGGTAGGGAACAAAAAAAAAAAAAAAGAAAAAAGAAAACATAAGAAAATTGCCGCAGGTTGAACAAAAAGAGCTCTTAGCATAGACAGAGGGAGAGACAGCAGATAAAGGGCTATAGAAATGGCAGGATGGGACATTATTGAAGAAGAAATGTGTTTGACAAGTGACCTTTCTGCCACATCAAGACAGAACAATGGTCCATTATGTGCTATTGTACCCAGTGCGTAATAAACCCTCCCCATAGACATAACTGATAGGCCACGGTGAAAGGCAGGAAGTACATGAAGGGAGAATGTCCAGCAGGATAAGATGGCTGCTAAACAGTCTCTCTGGATTGATTACATGTTATCTGGAAATGTTTTGTGATTTGACCACAAGTAGCTTCAGCCAGCAAGTTCTTCAAAACGAGTACTGCTGCTTCTGGTGGGCCAAACCAGCTACCAAGGGCTGCTTTTATTAGAGCCAAGAAGCAACAACCACAGCTTAAAATTGAAGTATCTTAGGGTGTAATATGACTGATGGCCACTAGATGGTGTTTCCATTTGATTCCCATTCAAAAAACTGCACCTTCGCACTATAACTGCTAAGTTAGTGTTTTTTCCTGGAGTGTTTCTGGTCCCATTAGATGTATTTGGACCCTCTAATGAGTGCACTGGTGGTTCTTTTGTAAATTCTTGCTCTGTTAATAAATCAAGTATAGTTGTGGATGGGAAGATGCACGAAGAAAACCATCAAAGGATTTTGTTATGCAAATGTTTCATGAAGTTTACTGGTAATTACAAACTGGCCTGTTAGTATAACTTCATTAGCATTAATCTGTCAGCTAGCCTGCTAATTACTGTATTTATACATCAGAAAAAGTTGACATTATCATTATTAAAAACAACTGCATGTGCTAATGTTTAGCAAGTAGCAACAATTACTTGCTGATGTTTAAGATAACATTTCCCATTAGCAGTGTGATCAAGTGGGTTGCATTGTTAGCTAGAGGAGTTTCACCCATCACCTCTTGCAATACCCTAGCTCCAAATCTGGTCTCTTTGGGCTCCATAAAACATCGACTGCGACGCCCAAAATGCAAATTCAAGGCTTCAAAATGGCAGTCCACAAACCAATGGGTGATGTCACAGTGGCTCCGCCCACTTCTTACATACAGTCTGTGATTATGGCACTAGTCCTCCTCTAGGTTATTGAATCTATCTTATTCAAATGGATGTGAATGTGTCCAGTGAACGTCAAGATCCGTCAGAGGAGGGCATATTCCCCTGGCTCCTACAAAATTTTAAAGTGGCACTTCGTGCTGATGGTAGCTCAGTTTCATTGTTGCCCATATTGTTAGAAAACAGCACCTTCAGTCAGTCAACTATACATATATATATACAGTCATGGAAAAATGATTAGACCACTGGTTTTATAATTTATAGGCAGGTAGCATTTCTCCCAAATTCCAAATAAAAATATTGTCAATTGAAGCATTTATTAGAAGAAAATGACAACTGCTCAAATAATTAAATAATTCATTTTTAAACAATACAATACTAATGATCTAATTTGGCAAAGTTCAGAAATCAAAATTTGGTTGAATACTCTTGATTTTCAATCAACACTTTCATGCTCTTGCTTTCACTTTGCTGTTGGTGTTTCATGTAGCTCAAAGCTCAGCTTTATTTCAGAGGTTTTCAGTTGGTTCAGGTCTGAAATTTGGAGTGGACTAATAACTTTTTCCATGACTGTATATATACGTATATATATAGACAGCCATGCTGACCACTATATCTTTGCATTATATGCTGTGGGGATAAACATTTTAAAAAAGAGTATTTGTTTCCACAATAAGTAACTACTTATTTCTACTTTACAAATGGCCATCCCTATCAAACATCAACTGTCTGTCTCGATTTGTTGACTGATTTGGGGTTGGAGTCCTTTGGGACCTGAGATTTAAACCTGCAAGGAAATCCATCCATCTAGTCAATCACAGCTGGATTAACCATGGCCTCTGGCAGCGGCCAATCAATAGCAGCTCTGCAGCGAGCTGCTCAAGCTCAGCACTGAACCTTGGGAGGGCAGTGTGGCGAATCACAGCTAACTGGATCATTGTTTAACACCGTAGCATCCCACAGTCTTCCACATCCTCAGTGGGATTTTCCACGTCAATATCGGTGTGTCTCAACTAATAGTTAAATACAAACAAGAAACACACGTGTACTTTTCAGTTGCTTGGGGAGTGGGCACGCATGGCTGGACTGAGTCAAACACCAATGCTGAACAAAATAATTAATGCATTGACTTTGAAGCTACTGTCAGACAATCCCAAGACATTTCTTGCTCTGTGGATGTTCCGACTATATTTATACGATGGCTGTTTCTCATCTACTATTTCACCTTATTTTTCTCAGCAGTGTTTTACCCTGAGCACTCCACATGGCAAAACTATTACACACCAACAAATAAAAGAACAAGTGCATCCAAGAAAGACTAAACCAGAGCATAAGGTTCAGCTCCTTAGGGGAAGACAACATTGCTTCTATTTCCACTACTTCTAATGAACCAGGGCTTTATTTTTTGTGTAAGGATTATATAAATTTGCATTCATTAATTTTATTTGGTTTATAACGTACATTATAACAACAAAATAAAGAAAACACTTTTTTGAAAAAGTGGGAATGTCATGATTCAATCTGTGCTTTCAATATTCATCTGTCAATTTTTGCCAATAATTTGAAAGATTAACAAAAGAGATTAAAAAAGAGACTAAAACAAAGGTTCAGTGTGTATTATTTAGTGATATCTAGTGGTGAAGTTGCAGACAGCAACCGACTGAATAGCCCTTGCCTCACACTCTCATACAGTGGCTGCTAAAATGCTAAAAATGCAAAAGGCCCTCCTTGTTTGGTTTGTCCATTCTGGGCTTTTTGGTCAAGGGGATAATAACTCTAGTAATTGTCAATGTACGATATTATCGGCCCAATATCGGTATTGACAGATAGCCTAAAAAGAGCATTATTGTATCGGCAGATATGAAAATTTCAGCCGATATTCCTGGCTGATATTGTGATGTCTGTATGCACATGCGACGACTGTGAATGACAGTTTTACTTAAAAATTAAATGTGGCACCGTCATATAATTTATTCTCCTTCCTCCATCGATTGCTTCAAGTTCAAATAATTTCCTTCCTTTTCAGGAATTAATGTCTACATTTGAAAAATGCTACATTTATTTTACAAAGAATCAAATGGTGTTTGTCTTGTTTTATGTCTGAATCCACAACAAGTGAGAGTAATAAATTCATTCTAGAGTAGGTGAGACTTGGTGTTCTTCTCGACAATGATTGGCATTGGCCAAAATGAGTTTGAAAATATCGGCCAAAATTCTATATCATGCATCCCTTGTGACGATAGATGTCAGTTGCCATAAAACAGAAAAATGGCAGTGCAACATGGTGGACTCCGCCCACTCTGTATTTATAAACTGCTCATTCTCAAGTAACAAAAACACTATATGATACACTAATGAAAAAAATAATTCTGAATAACATATTCCATCTTGCAGTTAGATCCTCCTGAAACCCCCTAAATCTTACACACCGAACCTTTAATCAATCTCTCCATCTATCTATGAATGGTTGGTACCTGATAATAGATTAGATAGATAAACACATTCATCATTCTGCACTCTCAGTAGAACCTTTCCTTATTTTTTTCATATGTTCAGGACTATTGTGGGCCTTTTTGAAATTAAACAGGCACTGGAACATGGAACACAGTTTTTCATCACTTATATCAGTGCATGTACAAAAATATTGCCTTCTAAGCTGATATGCATGATCGGCCTTTAAAATACAGGCCTGGTTTTTGTTCGTATTTCTGTCAGAGCAGATAAGAAATATACGCCTTTCAAGCTGACAGTCAGGTTTACTGGCCTTGATGGTTTTATTGTGTTTAAAACTCAAAAGATATTAAACTTTATTCTATATTATATAGATTCGATTTTAAATATACTGCCACTGTGTTCATTTTACTTTAATCCTGTTATTTTTAAATAAACAATATTACAAGCTCAGCCTTAAGAAGAAAAAAGTGATTAATTTCGGACAGTGCTACCTCATGTCTTGTAATGTACAAGTAGAAATAAAAAGGGAAAATACCTTTTTGCAACCTGTTTGCTCTGCTTTGAGTTCAGGTGAGGAACTGCAAAAAAGTCCAAAAGCTTGGCATTCAAGACAAACTGCAAAAGCGGTGGAATGAATAAAGAAATGGGTTCATGTTATCTCTGCCACCCATGTGTCTTCATGTTTGAAATTACGCAAATTCTATCACTGTAATTAGTACAAGTGACGTCCACATGTGAGGACAAGACATATAGGAGCGAGACCACAGGTTGGATTCATGTACAAAGAGCACTGTGAACTTTCACTGTTATCTAGCAGAACCAAATCTTCTACCGTGGCATTTGCGTTAACCTTATGCCAATTAAAAATAAAGACACAGCTATTATCATATTATTGGGACTATCTGCTCTGCAGGCTTAGAGAAAGAATTACAAACTAAATTTTCATAACGAGCAACTGCGGAGTGTAATGACTCCTGCCCCTACACCAAGACCATGGGAATTAATTAGCTGGCAGGGATTTAATGGCCTTGGCATTTATAAACCACAGCCACCAAAAAGCTGGCATGGTGCCTGCCTGACATTTAGTTTGGTGGGGAGAGGAAGACACAAAGAGAATTGCTATCTTGGGTCATTTTGGTTTTAGGCACCCAACCGAGAACAGTAAAAGACTCTGAATTTAAAGTTTCCCTAACCACATGACTGTTTTATGTGTATTTATCTAAAACTCCTTTTTACTCTCAGATTCTGTTTGGGAAATTCCTACTCTGACAATAAAAAGTGGGTATTGAAAACAAAAACCCAGTTTAAGCCACTATGTGCGATTATTGTCAGCTGACCCTTCTTCAGGACTCTCCAGTGCTTGCTTTAGTGGACCTACATGTTGTTGTTATTTTTTTAAAACAGGGATCAGAGTTGTGCAATTTGGTGAAAAACCGATATTGCCATCATTGTGAACAACAGTGATTTGCGATTGCATTTTACCTGCTTTGTTATCAAGGAAAATGCATCGATTTCCGTTCACTTTCAAATGAAACGAATGAACATTAACTAGTATTCAACATTAACTTTCTGAATCAGCAGCCGAGGGAACTGGTAGATGGGGGAAAAATAAGAACTTTTTCAGCATCTGGGGAAAAAGTAGATTGTGTATGACTTTTGATTTTGAAATTTGGTATTTGGGTACCTGTGTTTAGGACTGGACCATAAAACAAGAATTAGCATTGTCATATTTTTTTATGCTGTGATCATTATATTTATTGCACTATACATTTTTCTTTGTTCTTTAGGGTTTGACAGCATTTTACAAATTGTGGGAGTCTGGTGTCACCACACAGCAAGACTCATTTACAGAAAGAGCAAACTACAATCCATCAGAGGAGCAGTGATGAGATGGATGACATTTATGGCAGCATGTGGTAATAAACAATTTCACATCTTTCAACAGGCTGAACAGTTACTATGTGGTGACTTATTAATAGATCGGATTTTAGAAAAACTAGAGCTGCAACAATTAATAAAGGAATTCTGTAAGAAAAAAATGGGGTGATTCCAGCTTCCTGAATGTGAATGTTTTTTTTTTGTTTCTTTCCTCCTTTGCGACAGTAAACAGAATATCTCTGGGAAACACTTCATTCTGACGCTCAACAGATTAACTGACAATGGAAATAACCATCAGTTGCAGCCCTAGAGGGAGACACATTAAATTAAGCAATGGGAGTGATTTCTAGTTTTTTATTAATTTAGTTCTCTTTGACCAATAACATGGTCAACCCTAACCCTCATGACAGTATTTCCCCTCTTTGAAATGTGATCCTGAAGTATCAAGACCACGCCAGGTTCCACAGACAAACGACCGAAGACACTCCAGTAGCGCTGAACACATCAAACTAACCCAAACAGCAGTGAGTAGATGGTACACAGTGACAGCAGGCCTCACCTCTCCTGCTCCATCCTCATTTTCATGGTCTCCTCCTCTGAAGCCTGCGTCTCCTCAGGCCTCCACTTGCTAGACCCTTTGCGATCCATCTTCTCCCCTGGCCGCTCGTCTTTACGGTGCTTCCCGAATCTGGAACACACACAAAAGGCACAAGTCGTAAGCATTTTTATTTGTTTTGAAGTGCTGCGAACTGTATTTCCTTTTATATTAATGCCATCTCCTTTCAGGTTGAAGAAAACAGAGCAGGTGGAAAGTCAGATCACAAACATCTCAAGGAAGTATTTTAGACATTTTAGAAAGCTTTCATCTCCTGCCGTTATCCAGGATGACTTACAATGAAATGACAGAGGCTGATAAAATATGCAACATCTCTCCCAACTACTACACCACACTGCTGCCTTTCATAACATGGAGACTTCAAGTTAACAGATCTGACTGAAACTGTTGCCTGTGATCGCAGAAACACTCGGCAGGTACGAATTCAAATGAAACGCTTTGAAAAGTACTTCTCACAAGTTCAGACTCAATTCAGTTTGTTTAAAGTCGTGGAGACGTAAACGGAGGAGGCGTAGACATGGCCCGCCGCCGTAATTATATTCATAGGGTGGTAGTGACGGTTAATGAAATAGGAGCCATTGCAGAGATATTTCAGCTTGATTGACTCAGTATAAAGCTACAGCCTGTTGAAGAAATGACTTTGGCACCGCGCTCGCATCCACAATGAACCTCTGTTATTATTCACAAGGAATTTAGTCCGCAGAGAATATCTACAACTTCGAAAGAGAGACAACGATGAGGAGAAACCAAAGAGGGCTCAGAGTGTGAATGAAAGAAAGAAGATGGAGAACAACAGAAACAAATTAACAACCTTATGAGAAACTCTTTTAAAATATTAAGACCAATATTAAATACAAAGTGTAAAACAGGATAAAAACAAAGTGAGGGAGAGAAAGTTAGAAGATCAAAAGAAAAGCCAAATTGGAGCCCATGTGTGTTTAAGAATGAACGAAGAGAATAAACAGACTGTGATCTGACTGAGACTGATGTGAGGTGTGTGTGTGTGTGTGTTCTCAATGCAGAAGAAAGAGAATTGTAAACGAGGAACATAAAGCAAATCGATAAGAGAAACACAGGAAGAAAGAAGAAAACAAGCAAATTAATCTGCAGAGAAAATCCTCTGACAAGAAAAAAGATATAAGAAAAAATAATGAGCGGAAGAGTGAAAGAAAACAGTGAAAAAATAATAAACTCAAAGGTCTGAGCATTGACTTTTTTAGTAAAAAAAATGGAAAAAAGGAGAAATTAGGAGGACAATATCCCACTAAAAGTATCAGAGTATCAGAGTTCCCATTCTCTGATGTTCCAGGACTAGTTTAGAAACTATATCCTTTGTTGGATTTATTTCATGACCTAGAAGTGTTTTTTAGTGTTTGTCAAAAAGCAGAACTACAGCTGGACCTGCTGTAAAGAATCCTTCTGATATCTTCCAGATAGCTCATCAATTAATGTCCAATGTCATGTCCAGTGACCAGATACCCCAGACTTCACGCCAGAGGGAGGGTCCGAGAATGGGATGCAGCTTCCTGCTGGTCTAGTGGATTAAATCCCAGATCACAGGCCAATGTGAGCACAAACACATCAAGACCACCTGGGGCCTGTATCATGAAACAGGATTAAGGGGTTAACTTCAGGTTTAACCCTGGGTTTACAGTGTCACAAAGGTGGTTAAGCTACTTTACACTGAGGTACATGGCCATGGTAACTAATGCTGCACATTTAACCTGCTCTGGATCAGGTTATGTTTGAGACAGTGGATCAAGACGCATAAAAGCACTGCCTACTGAACAAGCAATTCTCTTAGATCCTCTTTGGGTCATTGTTAGAAGACCCCATGGACCTTGGTATGTGGATTAAAAAAAAATACAACATGGATAGTGAGAGGGTCTATTAGGAAAGCAAGAGTTTTTAGACTTAACCCTTTGGCTTTTCTTTGTATGGCAATATAAAGAGACTGATTGTACTTGTTGACCTTCTAAGATTTGACAAGTAGTAAGCCCCCGGACAGCGCAAAAACCTCCGCCAAGGCAGCTAAATTCCCCACAACAAAATACTAGCTGCGGCAAGGCAAACGCATCAACTGTACAACACTAATATGTAACCCTAACTCTGAGCACTTTCACCTATTGATCCTGCTTAAGTTAATTTATGCAAATCAACTCCAGATTTTAATTAGGATTGTGGAAGTTAATGGTTCAAAGATTCCTCAGTTAAAATTGAAAAGAAATCTGAACAAAATCTTGAGATATTGTGATTTTTTTGAAAACTTAATTGACGTTTTGTGGCAGTAGAGTTTTGAATGAGATAGGATTTTTTATTTTTTTATTTTTTATTTTGCCCCATGTTAACAAATGGACATTTTTCATCAAGAAAATATCCAGAATGATTTGTCCAAAATTGTGGATGCTAGACTGCTGACAGATGGTGACGGTGGTAAAACCATAACCTCCTTGGTGGAGGTACTTGTATAGTTGTTCTTTACATGCTCCTAAGCTGTTCAACAGTGACAGAGTTGAGTTGAAAGAGTAAGGCTCAAATTGTCTTACAGGCAACAAGAATACATCTTAGAACACAATTTAATGGAATACACACTTGTAATTACAGACAGATATACTAGTTCTTTAATGATGGGGCAGTGATCTTCATAAGCAGAACAGTCTCAGTTTGTTGTCAGCTTTCCTTCTTGGCCTTTGTTATATTTTAAATTGCTCACATTTGTTTAGGATTATAGTTTATTCATCTAGTACAAATCATGTGGCTGTCCATATCCCTTTTACGTGAACATAACTAGTCGGAAAACCGGAGTTGACAGAGTGAGTTGATAACAACCGTGATGGCACCTCTTAACATGATTGTAATTGTAAGACTTGGTCAAAATAGAGATCTTGGGTGTGTTCCTGGTCCAGGCCCTTGCTCTGTTTGCTTTGGTATCATTGGAAACCAAAGAAGAGTGAAGAACACGGCAGTGCACATGGGACACAGATGTGCCTTGAGACTCGGAGACTTACCCGAGACTAACCCTAGCATCTGCTCCCCTCCCTGAATGCAATGTGTGCATCAAAGTATGCAGTGAAGACATTAGAGCCTACTGCCGAGTTTGGTTTTCTATCATCACATCTGTGTGATTCTGCAGAACTGTAACCTTCAGGTTAAAGTTTATGCAGTCATTAGATGAATGGCTAATTAAACCAATCTTGATTATTTTAGATTATCAACATCATGTTGGCCAAGGCCCCTGTCTCCCCTCATCTACCGTTCACGCCAACTTTTCTGCAAGAACATAAAGGGAGCACAAAAGAGTGCAACTGAAAATCAAATGAAACATCTTTTGCAAACGTTGGTGACGACTGATGGCCACCTTCTTATAGAGATGCACCATGGGCACATCTAAAAAGTCAGAAGATTAAGAGAATAAGGCAATTATATGACAAAAAAGTTGTAATATTATCAGGAAAAAGTATTAATATTATGCGAATTGTTCATTCATTTTTTCATTGAATGAATGAACAATTCGCATAATATTAATCCTTTTTTTTTTTTTTTTTTTACATTTTTTTATTATGCGGATTGTCAAAACTCTCAACTGAATCAAAGGCAACAGGAGCACTTTTGCAACAATTAGAATGTACAGATAAAATTGCAACTTTATTCTCACAATATTATGACTGGTCAAAAAAGATTTTATCCATGTAATATCACAACTTTACTTTCTGAATATTATGACATTTTTCTAGAAATATTACAATTTTATTCTCAAAACATCAGATTTCTTCCCTTGACAGTGTGGCCTGTCTTAACCTGTACATCATTCAGTGTACCAGTAAATCATTCATTTGTATTGCATGAAAGTTATAAAAATGTCTATACGGTGCACATGGCCAAGTCACACTTGAAAAAGATTTTAATCTCAGTGAAACTTTCACCTGGTTAAATAGAGGCTATATTAAATAAATAATAAGAAATGAAAAATACCAGATATTCACAGAACATCCTAACAAGTAGAGACCAACAGAAACAACAGCTGCTGTCCTGTGTGGAGTGTAAGGACAAAGTGAAGGAGGAAGAGCTGAGAATGTGACTGTGCAGTGTGTGTGGGGGCTCACACTAAGGTCCATTACCTGATTAATTTAACAGCAGCCGCCTGAAATGTGCAAAGTGATGGCCCGCTGTTAATGCAAAGAACAGGAGCGATCTATGACAGCCAGCGACACTTTCTCTCTCCACACCACTAACTTTCATTAACAGCCCTTTAAAAACAGCGCAGCACATAAACACACACATGCCAAAGATTTATGACTTAATGGGAAAACTTTGAAGAGGAGACAGAGTATTAAACATGACACAAGGGCATTTCATAATCTTACATTCCAGGCACAGTTAGGCCCGTCGTGTCTTTGTGAGTGTGATGGCATCGATACAGGGGCTTTGAAGGCTTTCTGTTGTTAAAAAGAGACAACTTCAAAATGTCAGGGATTCCGCTTATTCAATTCAGAAGGCCACTGCTGTCTCACTGCTAATCATTTTCACAGCAGAAAAAGAGTGAAAAGAGGTTTTTTGTGATGTTGTAGACACTTTTTTGCTGGCATATTGAATACATAGTACCACTGAAAACTCAATAAAGCACAGAGTTGGTACTCTGGATTTAGGAGATACACAAGGATTTGTGACATATGAAATCAGCATTATTTAAACACTAAGTGTTTTAAGTGGTGGTTTAGTACTAAATAGTATTGATTTTCAAAAATTAGGGTGCACTGCAAGGTGCAGTCTGGTAGCAGAACATGCCAACAGCTACCAAAACCACAGACAAAAAAAATTAATCTGTTTTGAATTGTCCAAACAAGGTCAGAACTGTCACAGTTTAGTCTGAACCATGGATCAACAAACGGCAGCAACATAATAACATAACATAGTAACTTTATATCTTCATAAGCTTCAGAGTCAAACTCACAAGTGGAGATGAAACATTGTAATTTCATCCCTCTCCGAGGGTCTAAGGACAGAGGGTGTTGTACCTTGTACAGACTGTAAAGCCCTTTGAGGCAAATCCTGATTTGTGATATTG
>JAPQRN010021810.1:0-12120 GCA_037367275.1 Coranthus polyacanthus | reverse complement strand
ATATATTTTATTCTCTATTTTATTGTTTATTTGTCAGGGACAATGCACAATACATATACAGTACCAGAAATAGCTAATCCCTGGACGTGGGCCAAGGGACATGCAGTTATACAATCAGCTATATCAGCAGTAAGTCAAAACCATACACAATAACATGGAAAACATAATATAATGCTATACAAAAGTCAAAAATACAACAAATTTACCACAGATACAAAGCACCCCTGCTGACCACTTTCAGTGTCTCTGAGTTAAATATACTATATCCTTCAATCATTTTTTTAGAGTACATTTAAAACGTTTAAGAGAACTACATTCTCGTATACTCAGTGGTAAAGAATTCTGCCTTAACAGAAAAGCAGTTCTGCCCAAGTGTTGTAGACCAAAATTTAACATAACAATCTCCTCTGGTGGGGGCCCTTGTTGACCTGGAACAATCTGCATTACAGTTGTCTGTTTAAGAGGTGTTGGTGCTAACATTAGCCATGAACATAAAATTCTCAAATGGGAAAAGTTCATATTTTTTATTGCAGTAATGATGAGACTTTATCCATCATATTCAACAGTTGTTTATACAAATTATGAAGTGGTTGCATTGCTGTACTGTTTGTCTTCTTGGTGATACACACAGTGGAGGAGGGTAAGGGCCCCAACGTCTCTGCATTGACCTACAGGTAGGATTAGTGTAACATTCAGTTTACCTGCAGGGAAGGGAGGTTTATGATCTTTAGAACTCTCCTCTGGATAGCATCAAGCCTTGCTAGGGCTGTGGGGGAGACCCCCATCCAGACTGATGAAGCATTTTCCATTCAGAGTTTCTAGCCATGCTCATTTATATAATAGCAACACTGTTGAAAATTGAGCATCTTGGATTTTATTAAAAACAAATATTCAATGCCCAATGTGCAGAATGAACATTCGAATATTCAGGTCCAGTAAATACTGCACAGAGATGGGTTACACTTTGACTTATGACAGCCCAGGGAACATAGTCATTTGTTTTCTAGTTTTATCTTAAAGTTACAAAGTTATCCACTGGTATTTTGATGGGCAAAAACAAGGCATTTCTGAGTTGGGGTGTGGGAGCTGAAAGTGCAGAGCTGTGGTCAACTCAACAAGGGTTGTCCCTGCTTCATGCCCAGTATATTAACTAATTTTACGTCTAGAGAGGACTAGGACCAGCAATCCACAACAAAGCCTTCCCTAGACCACCTCTGCATAGCTCATATAGTGTTTGAAACCCCTCTTTGCCAATTTCTGCACTATTATTATAGTGCTCTCAAAGGAAAGATTTTGCTTATAAAGCATGAATTTGTTCTATGCTTATTCCTGCAAAGACCAACAGTGAAAGAGCTGTCTATATTGAACCAGATCTTTATTTTGCGATCAGAGCAGTGGATTTCAAGGATGCAGATTTTAATTTCTTAACATAATGCTGTTTCTACACTGTTTTTACAAAGTAATCAAGAAAACTCAGGGAAAATCTCAAGGAAGAGCCACACACAAACACCCTGCAGGTGTTAAGAGAGGCAGAGTGTTTTATGATTCCATTGGAAAAAGGGATTTTTAGGATAGCAGTTGGGAATTAAAATGGGCTGCAGGCAGTTTTGTGTGTCTGTGTTCTGCTGTTTCTCTAACAGACAGTTACACACAGATGAACTCCGTGTCTGTGCCAAGGTGTTCTGCTGTTGTTCTCTATTAATGAACATGGAGCTGATACTGTAAGGACCTGAGGACTTGGCGTTCAGCCCAGGCTGTAAAGGATCCCATCTGGATGACTTCTAATACAAAGAATATGACCTAAACTATGGCACAATAACCCAGTGCAGAAAAAATTAGCTCTTCTATTTTGTGCTATACCCAGAAAGTAACAACAATATTGTACAAGGCTCCACTACCTCATACACTTACACTATACTGTGTTTGCTCTACCTACATTTACTATGCTGTGGATATATGTATATGATACCATAAGATCAACAAGATACAAACTTTCACACAAACAAGTATGTCCACAATGCCTGTGACATCACCACTGGTTTGTGAAGGAAAGGTCTGAAGGTTTGGATTGATCATCCATCAGAACTGCTTCTAAATACAAGCATACATTTAAGATGATAACTTCCACATTCATTGCAACTTATTCTACACACACACAGATGGATGACAAATGAAAGGAACAAGAACCATAAGTTCAAGCAAATGTATCATCTATCCTTGCATCATAATCTCTTCATGCAGTTCACTCAATTACTACCAACCTACAATAGGTGCCAGATTCTTTAGTAAGGGATACCTGATAAATAGCAACTGTGGTTACTGTAATAGCATTCCTTGAAACCCTTTAATGATGTATTGTGTTTCATGAGGTGACAAAACCTCTGATCACCAAAATCAAATCAATTCATTCAGTTCATGTGAATGTTTGTGCCAAGTTTTACCACATTCTGTCAGACCGTTCTGAGATATCACATTTCAAAGGACGGGCAGACAAACCTTCTTAAAGATGCATCTGAAAACTACCATGGTATTTCCACGACACCACTATGATGAGTGGAACTGTCTGGAACTGGAGCAACCATGCAGAGAGCACAAGATAGTATGTACAATCAAGTTCTTTTCTAGGCTCCCAAATAATGGGTATTTCAAGCATCTATTATTTTAGGGAATAAGTTGACTATTTCTTTAATATCAGGGTTGTGTTGGGGTCATCACCAGCCCAGAGAGTGCAGAAAGCAGGAGGGGACTAAACAGAACAGAACATGCTGACACAGGAGTGAGAGCAGCTTTTTTAAGCTAAACAAGAATAAACTTGTTACCTTTGTGGCAGGTTCATTTTATGGTTTAATTTAACTCTGCTGTCCTAAAAGCAGCTGTCTCTTACTTAAAGAAATAGTTGGCAACTCAGTGAAAATTGTGTACTATATTGCATTAGTCTGGAATAGGGGTGTAACGGCACACACAATTTACAGTTCAGTTTCAATTTTGGAGTCATGCTCCGGTATGTTTTCGGTACAGCAGACACTTTTTTAAAGTATTTTTCAAATATTCAAATATGTCTAATTGGTTGTGATTCTTGATGTAACAAATATTGCACTTAAATGCTGCAAACGGTCAATAAGAAATTACTTTTTTTGGAAGTGGACAAAAGTGGAATTACCCACAGAAGTAAAAGATTTTGGATGCAGGAAGTGTCATTTAAAATGTGTAGTGTGAGTTAACACATTGTACATGTTCAATAACACTGGCACAATGTCTGCACACCTTGCAAGGCTAACCTTGCATAGCATCCTAAACTGATGGACAACAACTGGTGCACTAACAAAACATTCTGGTTGTAGCTCAATATCTAGAATTTTTGTTCAGGGAGAATAGACTTCTGACAGTTAATGTCTGGCTTACAGGACACAGTGACCGGTAATTACACACCAAACCAAACATTGCGTACTGAAATGTACCTTTACACTTCTTGTCTAAAATGTTAAGTGACTTTGTTTCGACCTGGCCATACATGTTGTTATGTGACTTGGGTATTTTATTTTGGATTCAAATTGACAAAAAAATAACTGATCGACACAGTGGTTTTATCTGGCAACATTGCTGCCCCTATGGGAGTCCAATAGTTCAGAATCAAGTGAAATAACAGCTTCAGTTCCCTGCCAGAAAATGAGCATGATTTGGCAGGACAGGTGGGACATACAACTCTGTTTAGGGGAGTGTTAACATAGGTTTTTTCAATATTAAATTTAAGATTAAATTTCATAACAAAGAGTAACTTCAAATAGTTGATGGTATGTCAGTATCAGCATGGGAGGACTCAGGAGGATTTGAGCCATTCTCACCTATAAAATGCTGATTTTTATACATTTGCCAATCTTTAATGTCATAAAAACATGAATAGAAAAATAAAAAACAATAAAAGACAACATTAAATTGCAAACTTGGAGGATGAAAAAAAAAAATCACAAAAATTTGAATCTTACAAGGTAATATAAAACAATAAAACAGTAGAGTAAAAGGAAAAAAGTATGACATCACATTACACAGTCTGTAAAATGTGTTTTAAGAAATTATCTAAATGAGGTTACTAATTCTGCACACCATATCTCCTCAATAGATCGCTCCAATACGGAGTCTCTGACGGTCACCTATTTGAGTCTCAACTCTGGAACAGCCAGAAGGGCCACACCCTTCTGGAACATAAGGGATTAACAATTCTGTTGTATAGCCTGGAGCCAAACTGAGACATGCTTTTAAAGTAAAATGAACAGGGAGTCAGTGTAAGGAAGGGTTGGGGTGATGTGATGTCACCTGTTAAAAGAAGTAAGAAGTAAGAAGCCTCACTGCTGCATTCTGAACCAGTTGGAGGCTTGAGAGTGATTTTTGATTCATACCGAAAAAGAAAAGAGTTGCAGTAGTCAGGAGTCAGGAGATGAATGCGTGAATCATTTTTGCCAGATCAGGGATGAAAGCATAGGTTTGATTCTGGTGATGATCCTACATTGTAATGCTGGATAATTTGATTGAGTGGAAGCAAGTAGCCTACAGTGGATATAAAAAGTCTACACACCCCTGTTCAAATGCCAGGTTTTTGTGATGTAAAAAGAATGACACCAAGTTAAATAATTTCACAACTTTTTCCACCTTTAATGTGACCTATAACCTGTACAACGCAATTGAAAAATAAACTGAAACCTTTAAAGGGGAAAAATAAAAAATAAAAAACTTAAAATAACGTGTTTGCATAAATATGCACACCGTTAAACTAATAATTTGTTGCCTTTGGCTTTTATTACAGCACTCAGTCTTTTTGGGTAGGAGTCTATCAGCATGGAACATCTTGATGTGGCAATATTTGCCCACTCTTCTTTGCAAAACTGCTCCAAATCTGACAGATTGCGAGGGCATCTCCTGTGCACAGCCCTCTTCAGATCACCCCACAGATGTTCCAAGAATGATTTATCTTGGTGTCCTTTTTTTTACATCACAAAAACATGGCATTTGAACAGGGGTATGTAGACTTTTTATATTCACTGTATATGGGAAATAAAATCTTAAAATTGAACTTTGCAGTACACCACAGGTAATGTGAGTGTACTGCACCACAGATTAATTTAGCATATCTGAATCTACCAGCCCCCAGATGTAAATTTTTTTTCCAGAGAGAAATCTGGTTCTCTTTTAAATATTAGTTTTCAGTTTTAGTGTCAGGCCTGCCCGACCCAGGACAGGGAACGAGACCAATACATGTGTAAAGTGCGTTCAGTGTAGCTGATGTGTGGCTTCAAAGAAACAAAATACCCCATCATCCCTCTACCAACAGCCTAGATCAAATTCCGCATGACAGACCCTCTGAAAGGACAATGCTTTGAATAAACTACAATAGGGTATGTGCGTAAAATACACACTGCATTATACACATGCAAATTAGGAAAATGCCAACACACTTGATTTCGGAAGCATATCCTGTCGAGAACCAAAACGGTCTCAAAGGTTCTCCTACGGGGGCCCAGCTCAGTGACCCGCGGTGCGGTGATCACAGGTTGAATACAAAATGAGAAACGCAGCGATTACTGTCGAGGGTAAAGACATGAAAGCCCTGAGGAGGCGGCAACATCTGCAGCCATTTGCCCTGACAAAGCCGCTTCATTGAAACACGATGGAGACATCCACCGCTCCTTCACACCAGCGCACACTTACCAGAGTCCGAGGAGGGCGAAGAGCAGCCAGGGGTTCATGGCTTTATCCTGCACAGCTCTGACAAAAAGCCGTTTCATGTCCTCGTCCTCCTTCTCCTCCACGAACGACCCTGGCCGTACGCAGTCCGAAACAAAGAAACAAAGCAAATCTGAGCTTTCTTTCCTTGTGTCGTCAGGACGGCAATGAATGCAGTCGATGAAATTGTAGCGACGGCACCGTGCGCCAGATGCATCTACGGTGTGTTGAGGGGTAGGATGTGGGAAAGTGAGCGAGGGGCTCCTGCTGCTGTCAGCCGGGGACTGAGCAGTGAGAGCCGCTGACTCTGCTGTAGTCCATCTGCAGTGCCGTTAACAGGCTGCTGCTCAATGTCTGCCTGCAGCCTCACACACTGGGAACACCTCGGAAAACCTGCATTATTTTTTTTGTCACGTTTCACTCACCCTCATTGTTTACTATTGTCAACACTTTATGTGGGCCTATTCGAAGAAAAAAATTAACAGATCCGTATGATCTTATGCAGAGGCTCTAATTCACATTTACAGCACTCGCAGCTGTGTGTGTCATCCATTTCAAGAGAAGGAGCTGCCATGTAGTGTCTCATACAGGGTGCCACTGGAAGCTGTCCACAGGGAAACCACCAGCCACTGAGCAGATTGCCTCTTGCTCAAGGGCACCTTGACAGAGTTGTGGGTGGGATGAGTTCATTGTAGCCTGTGCGATTAATGGTTTCTCTGTCAGCAATTTTTGGGTGTGGATTTTTTAAATAACAACATGACATTGTGTACATTCAGACAGACTGCAAATCTTTAGATACGTAAAATAAATAAAAAAAACACCTTATAGATACTATGAATACACTGAATAATTTTGCAAATACAACAATAAAAAGAACAATTCACAGACACTACACAGATAACTCTTCATCTCATGCTGCTATACAGTGGAAACTACTGACAGTGATAACTTCTGTCTGGGTCAAACTAATTACTTCTATGATTCTGCCTGCTACTCATGTCTGTAAAGTGTGGCATATTGAAGACCTCATTGAAAAACGTGAACATCATCAGTTGATGTAAATGTCAATATCATCTACAGGCACGTAGTTGGAACGTGCTGCCAACAAAAATATAATGGAAATATGAACATGCCAGCACTGGGATTCAACACCTTGCACCTCAGGGTGATAATTATCAGGTGTGTGCTTCCCTTATTAGACCACTGACTAGGTTGCTTTGCCTACTGCCTTACCTGCACAAATCTTACTCTGTCCGCAGTTGCACACCTGGTAATGTTTCAATTTACACCAATCAGCCATAACATTGTGATGGCTGATTGGTGTCAGCCATCACAATGTTATATCATTTGAGAACATTATTTCAAAGTGCAGCACCACCAGCTTCAGGTATGAAAATACACTGAATAGACACTAAGTGGACTGATTACAATAAGATAATATTTAAGCAGCATCTATATATGAATGATTCTGTCACAGGCTTTTTGATTTAAATTTGATAACTATAACTGTAATCATTAGCAGTTTAAACTGTGTATGTAAAATAGAGGCAACATTATGTTCTGTTTGAACAGCTGTGTTTTGTTCCTGTCAGTTTGAATAAATACAGCCTCTTCCTGTTTATTATCCATTAAGGAAATCCATGGCAAATAGTGAATGACAGCTAGCGCTTTATAGCCTAACTTAACCTCACATGCCACAAAATTATGATCAGGTGAGAGGTTCAAAACACTCCTGATTTAAGAACTATGTTTTCCTCCTTTAGTTGTTAGGGCATCCTTTCACTGAGCAAGCTGAGTAGCCCACAGTTAATGTTTTGGAAAGTAAAGGATGATAAAGCTAACAACGATAAACAGTAATGTAATCAAACTTTCACTCCAGAACGACGGTAAGATGACGATATGAAGTGCGCAAAATTAGGATAAGATGTTGCACCAAGACATTGTGAAATACTGGAACGTTCTAGCTAATCTATCCTATAAGAATTCTGTAAATGTTACATTATTTAAAAAAAACACACATCCATTAATAATGACTTTATTTTAAAGATGGCAATGGAACAAAACACATGGAAATCACTGCTGCTGAGAGATGACATAACCATGATGTCAGTGTAGGTAAAATCCTGGCTTTGGGTTGCCTACATGCACACTGCTGGTGTCTCCCACAGACTCCCACCATCATCTAAAGAGAGGCAAAGTCCTCTCAGATGTTAGCAGTCATAGTGTGCATGATAGTTTCATTCCATTTTTGGCTCTCCGTTTCCCTGTCAGCAGATTGGAGGAGTTGATAAGGTAAATGTTTGTAGTGAAGATCAAACTGTCTCAGCTGCAGAACTGCTGTTATCTCATTAGTGTCATTAGAAAAAGAGAAATACCTTGTGAAGTTGCATATACACCAGAAGGAACAAAAACAACTTGGCTCTGTGTTGGGAAAGATAATGATTTGGGCCTAATTAAAGGCCTGATGTACTTTCAAGAGGATAGTATAAATTAATTTGCCTTCAGTGTAATTTCTGAAGGTGCAGCAGAGTTGTTCTTTTGTCGTTATTTTTATTTAGTCTTTCATTTTGGATTTTGATTTTAGTTTAGTTTAGTTTAGTTTGAGTTTGCTATACAACAGCATAAGTATGCTGTATCATGAAATTGACTAGTTTTAGTGTTAGAGTCTAGAGGATATATGAGGAAATCCTTTATTTATAGAAGTTGAAAAAGGTAGGGTGAAAGAATGACATCAAATATGATTTAAAAAAAAAAAACCAAAAAAACATTGTTTGCTAAAGGTGCAATACTGTGCAAAACCAACGTATTTTTGAACACCCTGAATGATTAGTATTGCTGGATCTGCAGCAGAGTTCCGTTAGCGCCTGAGCTAAATCAAAAGTTCAGTTCAATTCAATTTTATTTATATAGCCCAATATCACAAAATATAGGATTCGCCTCAAAAGGGCTTTACAGTCTGTACAATATACAACACCCTCTGTCCTTAGACCCTCAGTTTGAGTGAGGAAAAACTGCCCAAAAAACCCTTGCCAGAAAAAATGGTATAAACCTCAGGAAGAGCCACAGAAGAGGGATCCCTCTTCCAGGACGGACAGACAGTGCAAAAGGTGTTGTTCACACAGACAGTATGATAGAGAAAGAACAACAAACAACACAGACACTGGAGTAAACACTGGACAGATTGGAGTCGAGAACCATACATCAGGAACGTACAGCTTCAGATCCAGAGATCCCTGTAGAAAGGAACAGGGAGAGAGAGGACAGAGGAAAAACCACACAACAATGGGAAAGGGAAGACACAAAGTTAGTAACATGTAATGGAGACATATATAATACATTGAGACACAGAGAGATGGAAAGAGATAGAGGAGGAGAGATGCTCGATGCATCACTGTCCTCCTGCAGACTAAGACTATGCAGCAGAACTAAAACTAAGGGATGGTTCAGGGTCACCTGAACCAACCCTAACAATTGAACTTTAATTAAATGAAAATCAGCTGATTTTACCTGGAATTCTATCTTGTTCATTTCATGTTGCATTGTTTATTGCATTGCGTTGAACATGCATTGAGCCAGTTACACATATATGATGTTTGTAAATTTAAAAGATAATTTTGCAAGTAATTAGGGCCCGAGCCGACACGAAGTGTCCGGCAAGGACCTATTGTATCTGCTCGGATTCTTCGTGTTTTGAGGGCTTAAACGTGCACGAAAACTCACAAAACGCGGCACACAGGTCAGAAGTGGCGAAAATCGCAAAGTACGATGGGTGTGGCACACAGACGACCAAAACTCACTCGGCAGCGCCCCCTAACGTCCACTGCTCCCAACATAAAAGTTCACTGATCGTAATGAAATTCGGTACACTTATGCATCACGCCTAGATCTTCGCAAAACTCATTTTGTCCATGACCTAGACTGAACAGGAAGTCGGCCATTTTGAATTAAATGGCGATTCTCTCACGTGGATTTTAATGAACTGCTCGTACAGTTTTTATTCGATTGACTTCAAATTTGCTCAGTAGCCTCTTACCGTGGATAGGATGAAAAGTTATGGAAATGGTAAGTGGTCTTCACACCATGTGGTCAGGGTGGGGCGGCAAATTTTTTATATATACGAGATGTAATAACTCCAAATTTACATATCTGCACCAAACATGACTTGTATCATGAGAGCCCTGCCCTGAACACAATGACGCCACCTATTGCCAAAAGGATGCAAGACTAATGGTACAAACCTTGTCCAATTGACCTGAAATTTGCACAGTGTGTACTACACGTGATGTACGGTGATGTGACATATACTTGGTGGTGTTCTCTAGTGCCACATAGTGGATATTGCAAGGTGTTATAACTCGACTGTACATTGTCCAATCTGGGTGGTAAAGCCCCTCGACCGCGGCCCACCCTGAGTTGCGTGGGGAGGCGAGGGCCCGGTCCCAACTGGTCTAGTTTGAATTAGAAACTGGTTATGAAAAGATGTGTTTCCTCAAAGAGACAGCGACAACTGTCTGGGGGCACCAAACATTTTCATTTTGGTGACATAGGCTTACTGTGACTGGTACAGACACTTCAAGCAAAAGCTCCATTCATCATCATCATCATCACTTACTAATTAAAGCTTAATATCCCCTTGTTTTAATCACTGTAAACACACACATATTAACAAAAATTAAATTAAGCATTATGACCTATAAATGTCCTTTGGGCAAACTTCTTACTGTTGCTAGGTCGCTAACTGTTCATGTAAATAGCATAAAAACATTATATAAGGGCAGCCAATTTTAGGAAATCCCACTCACTTTTATCCTTTGATCAAAGCTTGCACTCTGCAGTATTACCAGACCCAGCCTGACCTCGCTGGAAAATGACAATATTAGTCACTTGTTTAAGTGGGTTAACAAAGTTTTCCTTATTTGGAGTTGGTTAGGGTGGACATAGTGGAATATCAAACCTGTGTACTTAAACACAGGACAGAATTGTTTTTTGTCACATTGCAAAATGAAAGCAGGCATTAAAGTAAAAAAAAAAAAAAATCTTGTGACTGAATGTTTTCTGGGGTTGGGGCTCATAAGCAAGCGCCTGGTGGCTGGGCCTTCGCCCACAGGGTCCCTCCGAGCTTAACCCGAACTGGCTGGACTCTCTTTCTGGAGATGCCTGCAGAGAGAGGCAGCTGGCTGGTGTGGCTCATTCACTAGTGTTGGAGTTCACCCCAGTGAACGAGAGGGTCGTGTCCCTACGCCTTCAAGTCGGGGACAGGTCTCTCACTGTTGTCTCAGTGCGGAGAACCCGCCCTTCTTGGAGTCCCTGGGAGGGGTGCTGGACAGTGCTCCGACTGGGGACTCCATTGTTCTAGTGGGGGACTTGACGTGGGCAATGACAGTGAGAACTGGAGGGGGGTGATTGGGATGAACGGCCTTCCCGATTTAAACCCGAATGGTGTTCTGTTATTGGACTTCTGTGCTAGTTACAGCTTGTCCATAATGAACACCATGTTCAAGCACAGGGGTGTCCACAAGTGCACGTGGCACCAGGACACCCTAGGCCAGAGGAGGCTATAGACATTGACTCTGAGTGGACCATGTTCTCCACCTCCATTGTCGAAGCTGCTGCACAGAGCTGTGGTTGCAGGGTCTCCGGTGCCTGTCGTGGCGCCTCAGGAGGGGGAAGCAGTGCTTCACCAACACTGTTTACAGTGGAGGTGGGGAGCTGTTGACCTCAACTGGGGATGAAGGAATACTTTGAGCATCTCCTCAATCCCGCCGTCACGTCTTCCGCTGAGGAAGCAGAGGCTGGGTTCTCGGACGCAGACTCGTCCATCACCCAAGCTGAAGTCACCAAGGTAGTTGGAAAGCTCCTTGGTGGTAGGGCATGAGGGGTGGATGAGGTCTGCCCTGAGTACCTCAAGTCTCTGGATGTGCAGGGACTATCGTGGCTGACACGTCTCTAACATCGTGTGGCGGTTGGGGACAGTGCCTCTGGACTGGCAGACAGGGGTGGTGGTCCCTCTTTTCAAGAAGGGGGACCGGAGGGTGTGTTCCAACTACAGGGGGAATCACACTCCTCAGCCTCCCTGGGAGAGTCTACTCCAGGGTACCGGAGAGGAGGATCAGGCTGATAGTCGAACCTCAGATCCAGGAGGATCTGGTTTGCATTGCCGGCAGTAAGTCAGACCTGTTTCTGGTGCACGTTGGATTCCGGCAAGGCTGCCCTTTGTCACTGGTTCTGTTCATAACTTTTATGGACAGAATTTCTAGGCACAGCCAGGGGCCAGAGGGGGTCCGGTTTGGGGACCACAGGATCTCGTCTCTACTTTTTGCAGATGATATGGTCCTGATGGCTTCATCGAACTTGGACCTTCAGCGTGCACTGGGGCGGTTTGCAGCCGAGTGTGAAGCGGCAGGG
>JAPQRN010021809.1:0-30835 GCA_037367275.1 Coranthus polyacanthus | reverse complement strand
AATGCTGGTCCAGTTTAAAATTTGGGAAGTTTAACTTAACTTATTTTAAAGGTTCAAATATAATGTGTTCAGATGAAGAAATCAAATAAAGAAATCACATCAAATCAAATCCAAACAGCAGCGTAAAGTTTTTTCTCTAAATATTATGACTTTATTCTTGTATTATTTAGAGTTTTTTCTTGAAATTTTACAACTTTATTCTCAGAATATTTTGACTTTCGTCTTGAAATATTATGAATTTATACTTGAATGCTATTCTTCAAATTATTCATGAATTCTTCTTCTGTTTTCATCCTCAGCGTGACCCTAACACTCCTTTTATTTTCTAACCTTCGCACATCATTTATTTCTTCATTCACAAACCTTACTACACATTGTGCTCAAGTTGTGTATTAGAAAATGTGGGTATTATTTCATAATGCAGTGAAAATTTGTTACATTTTGTTGAGTTATTACATAACTCATTGATACATCTGCGAGGCCTATTGAGAGGATCACACATAACCCTGGAAAACTCTACGTAAGAGGAAAACCTATGTTGTTGAACAAGCTTAGAGTAAAATACCAAGCAAGGGATTTCAGTAGACAGTTACTGACAACATCACGTCTATTTCAGGCATGTTCTCCCATGCCTCCATCTATCATTACCCTGGAGCACTGCAAGGGGAGGAAAGTACACAAAAGCTCTGGTCCTCTAAGAGAAGATGACTCCCTTCTCTCCTCAATGGAACTAAGACACATTGCATTAAAATCACTGAGATGGAGTTGGGTGTAAATGGGCGTGCATACTTTGTAGAAGGCAGGATGGAGGGATCTAGGAAAAAAAGAGAGCGAGAGAGAGAGAGGGGGCAGAGACATGCCTGTACTTCCTCTCCACCCATTCTTTAATGCACACTGAGTAACCCCACAGTGCAAGCTTTGTCCCACTCATTGTCAAAGGCTTAGGGAGCTTCTTTGCCAAGTGAGAGGCTTTGCCGACATATGTCACTTCAGTGAGTCTCCTGTCGCTCCTTTAGCCGCTTGAGTGGAGGGGCGGGCGGGAAGGCGTGTCCGTGCACCAGGAGAGGAGCAGCCTGAGGTGGAAAGGGAAGGACATGTCAGAGATACTGATTCAGAGAGAGTTGTTGGAATGATCCCCTCATGGTCCCGTCCTGAACTTTTTCTGTGGACTTTTTCTCTGTAGTACCGCTGCCGTGCTCCTCTGCCTGAGGCGGACCTAACATGTAGAATGACTCTAAAACCTGTAAGTATTGGTTACTTTATGGAAAGTGTGCTGTCATTAGCACTCTGCTTTATTTCACACTTGTGCATATTTCAGTTGAAACACACTTACACGCCTTTTTTTTTTTTACATTTGTGCATTACTTTGCAATCTGTGCTTTTCAGCTTCACATGCACTGTCTGTAGAGGTTCTGGATTGTCAAGGGTAGACTGTACTAAAGTTTTAGCTGAAGGAGGGGGCAGGGTGTCATTGTAAATAGTGTGTGTTGGTGGGGATTAGCCGTGTAGTAGTCACACTCTTGGTGCCCTGGCCAACTACTTGCTTAGGAAACACAATCCCTGCGGATTTGTGGCTATGATCTGCCATGTGTTCAGGTAATAGATCCCTTAGCTTCCAAAACAAATGCTTTGTTGTGTGTTTACATAGTAACTCCACCCCATTTTACGCTCTAAGGATATTTCTTTCCAAACAGAAAGTTAGCTTTGTTTGCGTTATCATTGAAGTGGCACGTTTGCAGATCTACACATGCAAACAGTACATTATGGAGCTCAGCACGAACACCCACCCAACCCGAAAGGTGATTTGGGTGCACACCGAGCTGTACATTTGCTGCTCGTGACTAAAAGTTGACTATTTGGTGCCTGTCGTGTTGACAGGATCAGCACAAATCTGGATAAAAGGTCACACTGTCACTGAAGGACTTTGGGCCTTTCACCAAAGAGGGACTCAGCGGCAGAGTTGAGATAGTTTTGTAACATTGATTTCAGCTTATTTTCAGTTAGTTTTCAGTTAGTTTGAGTGCATAAGATTTTTGCTTTTATTTTGATTTGTTGCAAAAGCTTTGCTCATAAAAGAAGCTGAAAAGGTAGGATGAAAGAGTGCACGACATCAAACACGACTTACAAAAACCATTGCTTATTAAAGGTCTCATATTGTGCAGAGCCATTTCATTCTGTTGCACCATGAACCATTAACATTGCTCGACCCACAGCGGAGCTCGGTAATGAGCATCCAGAGGTGAAGTTTTAAAACCAAGCAGAATTTACCTGCAATTCTTTTTTTTGTTTTAGTTTCGTGTTCATTTGTGATTTTCGCAGCTAGTTTCAGTCTGCAGGCTTTGTTCAAATGATGTGATTTATCGTCTGTATGTGGATTAAATCAGAGCACCGCTAAAGTTTATTCTTATGCCTGTGTAATAGCCCTGTAGGTGGTCTCTGATGCAAAGCCGCGTGTGTGTGTAGGTGTGCATGTGGGTGGCCACTGTGTAAACTGCAGTGTACAGTACCACCAAACTCAGACTGAAAGACGATCTTATAGCTTTATTGCGACATGAAAATGTATGTTTACTCCATTAAACAGACATCTAACAAGCACTGTTCCCCATTTAATCTGGCAGAAGATAATCACCGAAAGTCTTTATTGCAAATACTCTGCCATAATCTCTCAATTTGTTTAATTGATTCTATGTTCAAGTAGTGTAATCCAGAATCGAGTCTTCAACAATTACCATATTAGCCCTTCTCAATAAGAAGAGACAACGCATGCAGCTTTGTGTCCTTAGGAGAACCCTGAGTAGCACTCAGTCATTGTTAAGCAGTGTACTGTATGACTGCTGGAGCTCCCTGGCTTCATTCTCTTGATAGTGGGATTAGCTTGAGGGTGAACCCATTTGGCATTGCCAGTGCTGCCGCCACAGTCTCAGCACTGTGAGAACTAAGCCGTGAAATACTGACAGGCTTAGACCAATTTATAGTCTGCCATCTTGGATCTAGCGATCGTCGCAGACAGAAGCTTAGCCTTTGTGCCAGTTGGGTTTACTGTAAGCATGCCATGCGATGCCACCAGCCAGACTTTACAGTTCAAAGAGTAATCTGCAGAAAGGACTCTGATGTATTGTGCAATGAAATCACAATAGTCAGGGACAAGTGACTCTAAATGAGTCCTTAATGAGAAAATTTGCATTAGTTCAACACAGATTGTTTAGACGGGCCTTATTATCTATCTTAAAGTTTTTGTTATTTTATATACATGTCAATTGAAGGTATTTCATTTTCATATTGCATGTCAAAAATGATTCATGATCTCAGTCAATAAATGCCCTAAAGGTAATCTGTATTTACTTGCAAAACATTGTGAAGAGCATTAATATTGTTACCCTGAGGCGCGGAATATATGAAAATTAAATGACCAGTGGAACGACTCTTTAATGTATTTTAATTTGGATTATCAAAGAAAAAGGCTACAAAGTCTGGGTTTGGTTGTTTTCGATGTTGATGTTTTTAAAGCATTTGGCTCCTGGCTTCCTTTCCATTTGGCAGTCAGCCACAATGTATGAAGCGGCTGTTTTCAGCATTGCAAATTTAAGTGCGATTATTCACAGTCTCCTTAAACTGAACATCTCACCCTGTATGATTTTCAGTCCTGCATTTTGTGATTAGAGCAGATACTTCAAGGCCTCCATCTGAACACTTTTGGAAATTAAAGTCAGCAATTTTACCAAGTTAGATTATTGAATTTATCACCGTATTCTTACTCTTCCAGGTCCTCTGTGCCTTAAAAACCTCAAGTGACACCAGCAGATCTGAATCCACATACTCCCCTGAGCTGTAGTGTAAACCAGCGGAGGGGTGATGAGCCTGCAGCTGATTCTGCTCTTGGCCTTGACTTCCAGGGCCGCAGGCCTCAGTATCCCCCTGGAAGGTGAGAGTACGCTGACACAGAACAAAGCTCTAGTAGATATGAGGAGTTCGATTCACGAGGTCTAATTGAAATGTAGTCAAATCTTTTTATTCAACAAAAGAGGACTGTGTTTTCTTTTATGCCCAGTTTCAACATCTGTGTGATAAGTTGTGTGTTTGCGTCTTTATATTGCAGTGAGGCAGCCTCCAACCATAACTTCTCACACATCCAGTCCTATTATTGCCCTTCCTTATGACAGCAGTGTTACCATGAGGTGTGAAGCCACGGGCAACCCTCCACCTGAGTAAGTGAGGTCAATATGCTAAGAATACAAATGAACTGTGCCATAACGTCGTAGTTATAGTGTCATGTTTTCCTGTTGTGAGATATTGTACGATATGGAGTGGCTTTGATTGTTGTAACAGATACAAATGGACAAAAGATGGCCAAGACATCCCTCCCCAAGCAAACGAAGCAACCAAAACAGACAACACAACTGGCACTTTTGTGATTCACAACAAGCAGTATGCCCAGTCCCAGGGTAAATACAGATGTTATGCTTCTAACAAGCTGGGAACTGCCATGACAGAGGAGATTGAACTGATAGTTTCAAGTAAGTAATTTCTATATGACAACGGGTAATATTCCACCAGATTTATTATCAAAACTGTTTACTTAAAGGTCCGGTGTGTAAGATTTAGGGGGATGTAGGGGGATCTAGAAATGGAATATAATAGTCATGATTGATGATGAAATATTTTAGTTAAATACCTGTTTTTTTCCTTTAGGTGTCCCAAAGTTTCCAAAGGAAGCGATTTCTTCCATTGTTGTTAATGAGGGCGAGCCAGTCATTCTGAAGTGCAACCCACCGGAAGGTTTGCCCCCACGTCAGATCCACTGGATGTCTGTTGGTAAGACAAGCAGCAACTAATACTGTTTATAATATACTGGGTGCTCATTTAGAAGTATTTCTCATAGGTAGTTAGTGTGTGCCATTGCTAAAGAAGCTGTCATTTATATTTTCATAGTGATTGTGTATGAAATGAATTTAGTTTACTGTGGATCCCCTGAGCTCTACAGTATTTCATAACAGCTTTCAGCTCGTCGTTTGTCTGTCAGACCTGCAACTGTATTGTGCAGCAGGCAGCTGTTTTCTGAGAAAAGTTCTGATAAGCAGCTCAGCACCAAACAGCTGATGGACAAAGTCATCAAGTAGCTGGTGAACACATACATAAGTATTCAGCCGAAGGACCCAGACATTTACATTAGGAAACGGTGAGACTAAAACTAATAGGGAATATTGCACTTCACCTGGTGCATCGTCCACTGACCAAGTTAGCAGTTACAGTCTCTATGTTTACATGTACACTTGGACATCACACTGCTGTTCTGAAGACGACAATACGCCAAATTTGATACGAGTCGTGTAAACAGCACATTCCGTTTGGAGACATGCATGACCAAAGAAAAGCCCTTATTTCTGGTCTGAAGGAGAAACACGCCTACTTTGAAACATCATGAAAAACCGGGACATCAGTAGGTTTTTGGATATGCGTGAATACTAACACTAACCATTTGAAGAAGGTGGTTGAAGGAATGAAAGAGGGCTGTGTTCACACAGTCAAACAAGACTGCACCTTTGAAAAAATTTGAATTTGAATTTTTATGCCGTGCGTCTACTTATTATGATGATACAGTTGTACAAAGACAATAAAGGCATTCTAATTCTTATTCATTAGCCATATAAACGGCTCAGTAGGAATATTTTGTGATAAGGGCAAAAATCTGAATATTTTATGCATCCAAAAGTCATTGTTTGAGAAAGATGCACATTAAAGTCACCTCACATCAGGGCTTCTCGTTCCCACCAATGCCTACATATGTGATTTACAGAGTAAAAGGTCACGTCACCTCTGTCTGAGGTAATTTGTCAATAGGGGCTGAGATCCAGCTCCAACAAACCTGACTGATGATAGAGAGAAAAACAAAAGGACAGCTGGTCCTTGAGGCCTGACTGAAAGCATTTACTTCATAACATAACATAAATCACAACTGAATATATTTGAGAGTTCGTCTTGAACATCAACAAAACGTCCAATTTCTTGAGGCTGTGTCTTAAATGAAGATGTTAAATACTGCGACCAAAGAGTGACACAGAGCTTCACTGACCCGTCCCTTGAATAATGGCGTGTTCCTCTAAACCGAATATGCTGCCATGGTGCTCGGCTCTATACAAGGAAACTCTTCAGGGCATTTCCATTAACGTCACGTATGCATGAGGCTTCACCATTTTTTGTCATGTGAACTGAGTCTCATTATGAGGTTGCTGTTGAAATACTTTTGCCCTCCCGGCGCACCTTATGGATATAATTGCTATGTATCTTGCTATCAGCTGCACTTATTCGCAGTGACTCATTGACTGGCTGACTCACTGATATGTTTTTTTTTTCAGATCTCCAGCATATTGAGCAGGATGAGAGGGTTTCCATGGGAATCGATGGCGATCTTTACTTCGCTAATGCCTTAGAGAAAGACAGTCGTCAGGACTACTCTTGTGTTGCTGCCTTCTCCAGAATACGCACCATTGTCCAGAAAACCCCCATGACGGTCGAAGTCAGGAGCTGTAGGTTTACGATATATATCCGTATCGAAACACAACAGATCATATAGCTGACTTGTTTTATCCTGACAGGAAGACGAGATCCATTAAGCTACTGTTTATCTTCAAGTACAAAAATGAACATAAGACAGTGTCCTCAGTGTATATCATCCTTTGACTCTTGATAAAAATGTAAAAAGAACACCTTTGGACTGGTGTTTTTACTGGTATATTTCAAATATTATGGTGCCACGTTCCAAGGAAAAGGGCTTGTCTTGATGTGTTTGTCATGGTTTGAATTGCATGATCACCACTACCAGTAGCATTCTCACAGTAATGGTTTCTTTACAGTGAAACCTGCCAATGAATCTGCTGACAGCAGCGATGCCAGTGAGTGATATTCGCACATCAAAGTGACTTTACTGTAGAATGAACTGTGACAAACAAACGATGGATTTGCACATTTTAACAAGCTGCAGATATCGTTCTGCAGCTTGACTCAACTTTGCATGTACTTTATAACTTCACTGACAAAAATGATGCACATAAATGAAGGCTGCTAATTGTGTTCAATGCAGCTGCTGGGCCCCCAGTGAGAAAACCCAGCCTCCTGCTGCCCTCTGGTGTTCAGACGGAGATAGTGCTGTTGAAGGGAAAGGAGCTGCAGCTTGAGTGTCTACCCGCAGGACTGTATGTATACGTTGTATCACCAGGACATCAAACACTCTGTACTTTATGATCTGCCATCATATTTATCAACTAACATGTCATTGTTCCACTGTATTTCATTACAGTCCCACACCGCAGATTGAATGGATAAAAATGGGAGACAGTCTGGCTGAACGAAAAAAATTTGACAAATTTGGAAAGCTGTTGATCGTATCTCACATAGAAGAGAAGGATGAGGGGAAATACATGTGCAAAGCCAAAAACTCTGCCGGAGAGGCAGTCCACTACTTTGATGTGATAGTGGAAGGTAGGTCAGCTTTGAGCCAATTAACAGACACAATCATTTGAGGATGCATTTGAACGTTTCCTTCAAAGAGAGGGCTGCTGACTCAGGGATGACAGTTGTTTTGAGTCAGACTCTCCTTAATATCTCCCAGAGCCGCCAAAGTGGCTGACAGAGCCTCCTCAGAGCCAGCTGACTGTGATTGGGACTGATGTTCACATCAAGTGCTCGGTCAGTGGAAAACCACCGCCAGACATAACGTGGAGGAGGAATGGGGAGATTTTCAGAGGTGAGTGAGAGTCATTCCCGCCGTGGTTTTACGCATCCTTTGCCACTGGGTAGCAGGACGGAGCAGGAAGCAGCTACGCGCACACATCCAAGTTGGCAAGATGCTGCTACTTGTTCAGAGTTTATGAGAGAGGTGTGACTGTTTGGCAAAGAATGATTTATAATCCTATTTTTTTTTTATTATTACATCAGAATTTTAAGTTTTGATCACCCGTAACGTGTTTACTATTGTTCAGGAAACATCATTATTATTTTATATATTTCAGTGGATATGTTTGAGGTTTGTAGGTTCTGCACGTATCTGATATTCCACTCGCAATTCATGTTTGAAGTGTTTTATTACAGCAGCAGAATATAGTTAGAGTTTGGCGTCCAGGCTCCGAGCTCATCACTCCTCGCAGATTCAGTATGTTTACGTATAAATATTGGGGAGTGATGAATAAATATCTTCCTGCAGCCTCCACGTAGATGCTGGGATGGCGGAAGGGCTTTTTTCTAGATTAAAGTGTAGCTGTAAACTGGATTTTCTATGTATACCTGCATGAAAAAACAACCTGTTTTTGTGTCCCTTTGAGATCTAAAATCTCCTTTTTAATAACTGGCCTATTGATTAAAGTTTAAGGTATTTTTTATTGTGTTTTAAAAGTAGTTTGATTTATAGCTATCACTTCTATGTGTGCGTGTTTTAGTGACTTGGAGTATCCCAGTTATGATCAGGTTTTCGTGTTTGTGCCTGTAAGCATCATATCCTGATTGGGGTTTGAGAAACTCACTTGACTTCTCAGAGAGGAACCAGGATACTGTTACGTGCAGGGTTTTCCCTTGCTTTTCAGAGGGCAGACTTAGGTACATGGTTGTGGAGTCTGGAGATCCTTCTGCAAGAACATTTGACATTTTTCAATTAAAGGATCATTTTGGATCATTTTTTTTATTACCATACATATGTACAAACACTTGGAAAAGCATCCAAAAAGCTTAAAAACAAAATGCTCTGAAGTGCACCGGGGTTCCAACCGCAGTCATTAGCTAGTTTTGACGCTTTCCACTTTGATTTTACATGAATTTGGCTTAGGTGTTGCCCAAAATGGCTTGGGTACTGCAGGTAAGCCTTATATTGGTTGGGAAAACAACACCCACTGCCTTAAATACACTCATACTCACTGACAGTTTCTGACCAAGTGCATCATTTCGCTATTCAAAAATTAAACTCCTTGTTATTGATCTGTAGCATAAGAGCATAATAGCGTAAGAGTGATTCATGTTGACAAGACACATTATTCACATTTTCAGTTCTCCAAGCGAAAAATAACAAAGATAACTCGGAAATGAAAAGGAATGTTCACCATTTTAAAATTCCGAACAAACTCCACAAAGGAAGGTCCTTCTTGCCGTGATGTTATATGACATAACTTTACATTATAAGTAGCTGGGATACTAGTGTTTTTCACGTATACAGGAATGTGAATAACCAGATTTCTCTTTGGTCCACGTGAACGCCGCATCCTGAATATAACTGGGATACTGTTGCGTGTGTAAACCTCATAAAAGTGGCATTAAGTGTAGACCTTTTGAAGGCATCGCCGTTGTTATCGTTGATGTCGGTGTGTTAAGTAGCGTGCGTGATGCTTTCAGATGACCCAGTGAAGAGAAAGCGGGTGCTTGATGACACCGTGGTGCTCCACAACGCCGCGCCAGAGGACAGTGCAGTCTACCAGTGTGAAGCCTCCAACAGGCATGGAAGCATCCTGGCCAACGTTAACATCATGGTCATGAGTGAGTATTACGAGCAAGACGTTAACAGTGAGGACAGAGGCAGCTTATTCCTCACGTGAATTCATGTAGCGTTGATTAGAAGGGTGGGCAAACTGGCCTGCGCTGTAAAATTGTTGGTTGACATTAGTAATGAGTTTTTCTCCCTCAGGACTGCAACTGACTGAATCTTCCCTTTATTGTACTATATCAAATTACTGATATATTGAGCCTATTAACCAGGAAGTCATTTCTTTGTATTTTTACAATCTCTTCCATTCAGAACAATCAATGCTGTTTGAACCACATATTTCTATTCATATTTGTATTCAGTACAGTATTACCTTGTAGCAGCCCTTTATACTTACTATATAGATATGAATCACCTCCTGAAGGAAGAGGTGTTAACTTAAATGGAGGCTTACTTGACAAATCGGCCTGTATTTAAGAATTTCTTTCGGCACATAGTGTATACACAGCACAGCGGTGTCAAAGACCTGAATTTGCGCCTTGACTTCTGTGCCGACTTTCATTCATCTTTTCAACTGCCTGTGTATTTTATGGAAGAATTCTTATTTGCAGCAACTTGACATTTGAACAGCTAATGTCTCTCGCCTGTCATCCTCCTCTTAGATATGAGTCCTCTGATATTGACGACAGACCACCAATACGCTGTGGTACAAGGAGGCGACGTCATTATGAACTGCAGTGTTTTTGGATCTCCATCACCCTCCGTTATTTGGTAAGGGATTTGGTGTCATCTGTCATATAAATTGTCATGCATTAATATATTTTTCTGTTTATTCTGTTTGGATAATTACGGCTCTGCTTTAATGTAAAGAGTGAATTCATATCACTGTATAACTGCAGTGTCAGGTGACATATTCTGATGCAGGCACTTGTGTCTGTTTAATGGGATAACCCTCTTCCCTTCCTCAAAAACAGGCTAAGTAAATCCTGTTAACTACCACAGCGGCTTTCCAACACAACAGGGAAATAGGATCTCAGACAGTCTGTGACAAAACACTTTAGAATATTAGGATTGACAGTCCATTTGAGGATCACAAACACTTTGAGGATCACAAACACTTTTCAGTATAGACTGTTCTTGAAACCGGACTTGTATTTGTCTATTTTTTTTTTAAGGAAAAACAAAAATATGGCAAAACAACGATAGAGGAAGAGGAAAAGCTCTAAAATGACAAAATCTAAATATTTTTTTTCTGAAAGGGAAGCTTAAAAGCACCTGCATTGGTTTGGTTGCAGATTTGGGCTGTTTCTAAGCACCTTTGCTATCTAATTAACAGTACACACTAAAAGAGCTTTGAAAACTTCCTCTCCCAGGGTCAGAAATGAGACGTTAGAGATCATCAAGGGGGAGCGTTTCTTTGTCCTCCAGGACAAATCCTTGCAAATCATCAGCGCAGAAAAAGGCGACAGAGGGCAATACGTGTGTGTTGCTTCTAATACGGAGGGCAGGTCAACGCTGACTGCTGCGCTGGATGTGAAAGGTAACTCAAACAAGAACAGCGCTTCAAATTGGAGTAAGAGATATATTATTTATTCAAGGACCAGTTTACAGACGTTTTTATTATATTAAGTATGGTCTTACCTTGGTGCTTATTACGTAGACTTTTGCAGATCATATTTGTGTGGTTTTGTTTTTTTAGTATTAGTCGTATTTCATTACAGACATGTGCATCTACTGTGATTGACTGAAAAGGTAAACTCAACGCTCTATATTAAATTTAGTCACTTGTGCTGAAAAGTCATAAGCATAATAAGCTTTTTCACTGATGTTATAAAAAGCAAGTAACACAAGTCATACTGCCACGGAATGTATTGAGACTTTTATTTTTCATATACATACTATAAATGCAAATTACTGTGAAAATGCATTGGGCAACATGAAGACATTTCCATTTTTATCATGCATTCCTGTCACCAAATAGTCAGTTATTTCAGTACAGACTTAAAGTAAATCATGTGTCTCAGCTTGTTCGCATCTTAAGGCTTGCAGGGTTTTATTCTAACAGGGCACACAGCATCGATCCGCCATCCATTCTGCTTTGTTTTCGGTGCTTCTCATCCCTAGATCCTACAAAAATAGTCGACCCTCCCCGGGACGCGTGGATCGTCAGCGGGACTACGGCTCAGCTGATGTGTCAGGCAGAGTACGATGAAAGCCTACAGGGCACCTTCGAGGTGGTGTGGATGAAGGATGGAGAGGAGATTCCACTTTCCTCCGAGGACACCTCAAAGTAGGTGGAGCTGGTTTGAGAGTGTTTTTCATTGATTTTCAGATGTATTTAAAATTGCTGTTAATGGAAAGGAAAGCAAAGAAACATCAAAAGCCCAGAATCCTTTGCTACGTGTCCTGAAGTACATCCTTGGGTCTAAGGGGTTCTCGTCTGTCCAGAGATACCTGTTGTTTGTTTGATCAACAGATCGATTACCTCTGCAAAGGAGGTAATGTACTTCGTTATTATTATTAGCGTATAATCACCTGAAAATACGAATCGTTGCGCTTTTCATTACTTTAGAATGACACATTTATGTTTACAGAGGGTCCTCTTCTGTGTTTTTACAGTAGCTCAGGACAGACTTCTTATTATTATTTTGCTTTTTTTCCCTCTTTCTCCTGTAGATGCCACAAAATATGAGCCTTTAAAAGAATGACAGTTACTGGAAAATTAAGTTGAAGTAACAGTTAAGCACAGGTGTTTGTTGGAAATCCAAACCTTTTCATTATCCCGACTAAACAACAGGATATTTCTTGAGATTCATTTGTAAGATTTGGCCGTTCTGGATATTTCTTTTGGCTATTATCCCTTAAATTATTAATCTCACTTCAGGGAAAAGTCCACTTTATGCACTTTGAAGCAGAACCAGATTGAGATGTGGTGTAAAAAAACCCCCACCTCTTTCTATTCTTAAAATAGTTGTAAATATAGAGGATTGTGCAGCCTTGCCTGAGGTGTAGTCTCACTTTCTACCTGAATTAATTCATAGATAATACTGTACAATATTATGTATAACTTTTATTCCAGCGACATCCGACTGACTGGGCCTGTATTTTCAGATACTCTGTGGATGATGGGATGCTGCGGATCATGAATGTGGGTCTGAGTGATCAGGGAATGTACACATGTATCGTGAGAACCAGCCTAGATGAAGACAATGCCACTGCACTGCTCACAGTACTGGGTAAGTAAATAAAGAACAAAGCAGAGGATGTTCATAACGTAGCAATTACACATTCACAGAAGAGGAGAAAATAGGCTAGCAAAATCATTAAACCAGGTGTCACAAACAAACTGACATTTTCTATCTGATGTGGGTCTGTTTGCTTTGCAGATGTTCCTGATGCTCCAAAGAATTTAGAGTTATTGGAGCTGAAGAGCCCTAGAAACGTTGGCCTGTCTTGGATACCCGGAAGTGACCACAACAGCTCCATCACAGGTATAAGTTAACACATAGATGTTAGAAGAAGTAGCACAAGAAACACAGTAAGAATTAGGATTCATTCTGATGCTTGAGCTAAAAAAAATTTATAATTGTCATTACACGTAAAGGTATAATATGTAATATTTACAAATTAAAATATCTCAAAATGACCAGGCCTATGTTACATATTATTCAATGTAAGAGCCCGTTTCGTTTGGTCAGTCGTGTCATATCGTTACTAAAGTTACTCGTGGCTCTCTCGTTACAATGCAATGCTATAACCTGAATATAATGTACAAAACGTGATGAGGGTAAAACTTTAATAAACACGATTTATGCCTGATTCACAACATATTTTCCATCATCAACGGTGATGGTACTTAATGATGCCATCAAACTGTGTTTTGTTACTGTTTTGATTACATCCATTCAATTAATATTATTATAATACATCGCATTTATGAGGTAGATCTAAACTAATTAATGCGTATGAATCTGTGCCAACAATGCACCTATACAGAGCTTTAAATCACCTTCAGTCTTCATCAGAGACAAAAATACCATCATTACGCACAAACAATACATTTGATACTTGTTGAAATCACTGACTTCTGTCTATCCCTTCAGCTGCGGTACATCTTGCAGTTCTTCTCCTCCGATAGTTAATGCCAGTAGATGTTGCCATTTATCTTCAGTTGTTAAGAAGAGGGTTAATAGCTTCTGTGATCGCTGCTGAATCCTAAATGTACGTCTTTAATAAGCGATGACTGCGAAGTGCTGTGAAGTTCCGCGAATCCTGGCAGGGAAGCTCGTCTTTCTTTTACGCTTCAAAAATACTTCCCAGGCTCACAAACGATAATGGTTTCCTTCAAGTAATGAGTTCATCCTCTTTTCTCTGTGATCAAAGATAAGCAAGTATTTGCATGAAGAAGATCCTTTGTGAGACCGAAATACATTGTCATGTTATTTGTTTAAGTACCTCGGAGCAGCAAACCTCAGTTGTAAGGCCAACTCTTTTGTAAATACTGTGAAATCTGTGGATCACACAGACTGGCTCAGCACCAGGTGGATTTGTGTAGAACTCATTATTCATTAAATGTAATTAAGGTACCATGGAAATTGCCAAAAGCTATGGCTGTGTGTGAAATCACTCCCTTGTTTGCTGATTAATTATTCTCTACATGATAAACAGTCAGTTGGGTACTCAACAGTGAGTAGATAATTGAGATTTTGGACTGTTTTGAATCATGATCATATTTGTCGCATTTAGAGGTGTGCGCTCAACTAATTTTCACATTTACCATCTCAGGAGCAAAAGCAAATTATGCCTTTTGAGATGATAAAAATATTTCCACCGTACGAAGCGTAGTAAAAATGGAACGGAAAAATTTGTGGATAAAGTGGCGTAAAATGACGTGCCCAAGTGAAGGGCACTTGGAGAGCGCACACCTCCTACCAAGAGAATAGAAGCACAAAACGTGTAAAACGTCTGGTGCTTTTTTTTTGGCAACAGTTTTCAGCCCAAAATGGCAGAGGTGTAGCTCCGCTGCTACACGCTCATGTCTTTGCACAAACAAACATTAGGTTTCACTTGTTATCAATGTAAGTTGTTCTACAGTAACAAAGAGTATAGACACAGACATTAGAGGAAAAAGACTGTGGCGCTTTTTGACAACCACTTTCAGTCTATGATGGCAGAAAAGTAGCTCTCTGGACAATTCTGCTGCAACGGGACAATAATGTACTGACTTTCAGTTCTTGGCAATCTCAGTTATGTGCCTCCCATCAGGCTTCTTCTCATTCTCAATATTAATAAACCAAACACACTGACCACAAATTATGACCTATGTGATCCTGCTTTTTGTCAGTCGGTGCCGCTGGTTAGTTTATGTGACTGTTTCCACGGTAACAGCCTTGGATTAAAGCACTCTGATTTATTGTTGGTTTTAATGGGGCAGTTGGATGGCACTCCTGTCACAGGGAGGCTCGGACTTTAAATTCTGTAAGTCACTGTGCTTTGGTATAGTCTCACTGTCTGAAACACAACGTTTTAGTGCAACTTGCAGGTTAATTTTTCCCTGGGACCAAACAAGCTTTGCCGACTTTTTCTTTAACATTTGGCACCGGAGCTGAGAGCCAGAACTACCCTCTGGTTTCATACGAGTTCAGGGTTCGGTCCGTTTCAGACTGTCCTTGTCATTAGCAGACCCCTTCCCTCCTCCCTGTCTGTCTAACCTCCTGCAGCATCACAACACAAAGTGGATTACACTTTACTTTCTGTTTGTGAGAATAAATACCTTTTCCAGTAACAATCGCTCCCGGTCTTGTGAAATATGTATGAAACATGTTAACACAGTTAGCTGAGGCTGCTCATCTGTCCAGCTCTGCTCTTCTCATCACATCAGAACTAATTTTCCTCCTTATCACGGTTATTTCTCCTGATCCTCGTCTGGTTCCTTCGATGCATCATGCTCAAACTAAAAAAGGCTGTGATCTGTCATAACTGTATGATTTTATATTTTCAACCTCAAAGTTAGCTTGCTAACCATATATTTCTTCTGCGCTTTAGCTTGACTGACTCCCTTCTGTTACATCACGCATCTTTCTCCGTTTTTTCTGTGAACTTCTGAGCCTCTGAAGTGCTTTTGTCCCATATCCGTTTTAAAATCTCATTACTAGACCATTTAGCTACACATTAAAGGTATGTAGTTGTTAACCTGCCAGTTGTGCTTTAAGGGCCACTCTAAACAGCTGAGGTTTAGAGTCTGGCTGCGTCCGTGGAGAAATACCTAGTAACACTGCTTGAACTTCTTAATGAGTATCTTGTTTGTTTCATCCATCTGTATGAAAAAGGTTGTGTCTCAGCTTTATACTGAGACAATCTACAGAAAACAAATGATCGTATTTCCCAAAATGTTATGTCTTTTTGATCCGGTGAACAACCTGTGGAACTGATCATTAATTTCTAAATTATACATTTAAATCTGATGAAAAGTTGCCGACGGCTGAATTTGCACGTCTTTTGTATCTTCTGTGAGCACAGAATTTGTAGTAGAATATGAAGAGAGCCAGTGGGAGCCGGGCAGGTGGAAGGAGCTACAGCAAGTCCCTGGTAACCAGGCAACAGCCGAGATGGTACTACACGGACACCTTAACTACCAGTTCAGAGTGTACGCTGTTAATGCCGTTGGACCCGGACCCCCCAGTGAGCCCACAGAGAGACACAAAACTCCCCCTGCTGGTGAGACTCACTCGCTGTGTGCCTATCTGTCAGCTGAGAAAGTATGCAAAGATTTTAACTATTCTTTTGAAACGAACACATGAAAGGTGCTTGTGTGGAGAGCCTTGTGTTTTAGCCAGAGGATTTTATAGCAGTGGGGAGCTAAGATATTTTTAGGTCTTCGAGGCCGTTTAGGTCCTCCAGTCACTGCCTAAACTTGGCTCTGATTTGAGTGCATTGTAGTTGCACAAAGTCTGTTTAAGCTGAACAACACAAATAGATTGTTGCACTTAACCTTTACTTTGATGCCATTTTTACGTTTCCTAACCGCCAGCAAAATACCATTAATACGTTAAATTTGTTTACGTCCACATGTTGTTCTTGGAAAAAAAACAAAACAAAAAAACAACTCACACGGACAAGAATTTACATCCTTTGGGAACATTATTTTGTAAAACACCTTCATGTTTTTTTGTTTGTAAGAATATTATTACACTGTCATATGAATGTCTCCAAAGCTCCTGACAGAAACCCAGAAAACATCAAAATTCAAGGCCATCTACCTCATCAAATGGACATAAGCTGGGAGGTAAAAGAAACCCCTTTTCATCTGCAGCTATAACAATGTACTCTCCATGAAGTAATCATACTATGCAGCAGTTTTAAAGTTTATTCATGAGTCCGTGGTCTGGTTACAGCCGCTGCTGCCTGTTGAACACAATGGCCCAGGCCTTGAGTACAAGGTGAGCTACAGAAAACTGGCAGTGGAAGACGTGTGGAAGGAGCATCTAGTGAAAAGACACTCCTTCGTGGTGAGGAACACGTCCACTTTTGTGCCCTACGAGATCAAAATTCAGAGCAAGAACAGTCACGGTTGGGGACCTGAACCTAAAATTGTCACGGGTTATTCTGGAGAAGATGGTAAGTTGCAGGCTCTTATTAAATATGTGCAATACTTCATTTCATTTGATTCATGTACAGTATCAACGTATGTTCACATGCAGCTCCCTTGTGTTCTGCCTTTTCTACCCTGAAGCTGAGCTAGCGTGCGAGGCTGTTGTTTTTCTTGCGACTCACTGTGAACTTTTCATGTTATCGTATCCCACCCTGTCTTCAGCTGTTTTTTGGCACTGTCTGCGGGAAAATGTGTCAGGTTAAGTTCTTTCCTTTTTTTTTTTTCCCTTTTGCCCACTGTTTTTGACCCCGTGCAGGTGTGCAGTAGTGACTTTTCCTCCCCTAAGAAAAAGAAAGAAAAATCACCTTAGCTAAATCCAGCAGGTGGCAGATAACCTTTGTAGAACAGAGTGATGTCAAATTTCCACTTCTGTCTCAGAAGCTGTGGGAGATTTGACAGATCACGACACACTCTGGGCTGTAGGCCCACTGAGGCACAGTGGCTGTTATTCTCTTTAGTGTCTGCTCTCACGTCACCCTTTCCTTCTACCAGTACAGTAACTGTAGTGGGGGGAATATTTAGAGCATTTTCATTTCATGGTCGGTGCTGTATTTTTCGTGCTTTTTCTTCCATTTATTCTGAGGTTAGTTGCATCAGCTGCACGGTTAAAACAAAAGAAAAGAACCTGCACTTGAAGTAGAAGCCCAGGCCATTCAGTAAAGCTGTTGTACGAGAATATGTTAATGTTTTGCTGCATCTATAGATATTCCTTCTCAGTTCGATGTCTTTGTTTATACCCGCTTCGTGGTTGTGTGCAGAGCCTCTGTATTGTTCCCAGCATGTCTTTGTAGCTGACCTTCCTCCATGTGTTCTTCAGTTCCTACTGCAGCACCGCGGGATGTAGCAGTGGAGGTGATCAACACCACTGTTCTGCGAGTTAGCTGGACCCCAGTTCCACCTGCCACAGTGCGAGGTCATCTCGGGGGATACGATGTAAGTACTTTTCTTCAGAAATGCACTGTGCATTTAATGCTTTTTCAGGGCCACAAACGACAAATAGAACATTTATAAAGCACTTGATTTAGCTTTTATTCGTCATTATTCCTATTAAGAAGAATATAAAGAATAAAGAAATAAGAAAAGAGATGAAAAGGTGCGTAGGAGAGGAGAGAGAGATTCACACACTGTTTATTTCAATAATAATAGTAGTGCACTTTATTGCTGATTGATAGATGTTCAATGAAAAAAATTCTCTGAAAGGAAAATGAAGTCCTTTATAAATGTTGTATCTGCTATTTCTGTTGAGAGAGAGAGATAAAAAAAGCCTTGTCATTTTCGTATTTGAATGAAAGTCAAATCAGTATCAGTATTCTACAAACCCCATTTCCAGACAGGTGGGACTTTTTCTAAAATGCAATAAAAACTAGCAGCAATTTGTTAATTTGCTTGAGCCTTTATTTAACTGACTGAAGATTTCCAATTGTATTTTGCTAAATATAATCTATATCAGATTTACATTTTGATCCCTGCAACGCATTCAAAAAAGCTGGGACAAAATAAGACAGAATATACAAGTAACACTGTTCTGTAAGATTCCACAATTAGCAGGTCAGTTGGAAACAGGTGAGGGGATCGTGATGGGGTATAAAAGGAGCATCCCTGTCCATATTTTGCCACACGAACATTTTTCTCTACGTTTGGGCCTCTCATCTACATGTCAACGGTGTTTTAGGTCGCTAAAACAGAGATCTTTTGAAATGCCATCCACAGTGAAGATGTATAAAAACTCTGGTTTGTGAGTATCTGCGTGGACAGGGAAAACAAAAGAGATCAGAAAAATGATGGCGTCACGCCCCAATTCACACATGCCTTTTGTTGCTTTGTGTCATCAACATGCACCTGTATATCTCTAAGCCTCAAACAACTGCAACCATGGCAGATATATAGGATGTGTGGGAGTCGGTGTATGAACATCGCAGGTCAGCTCGGACACATGTACCGGTGTTGTGGCGAAATCGATATGAATGAAGAATGCGCTTCAAAAAACCCAAACCAGCACAAACATAGGTTTATAACTTAATTTTTCACTGCTTAAGCCTCTGCGTCTGCCACATCCAATATTATCTGAAGGTCAACAGTGTTCCCAGTTTAAAGTCCAACAGAAACAATGGTTTGTAGTGGATTGTAGTGTTTTTTTGAAAACAAGAAGAAATATCTGTATATATCTGGGTCAGAACTCACCAGTTTGTGCCAAACACTATGAGAAAATTTTCATCAGTTCGAAAATAATATTTCTCAATGCAAAATTGCAAAGAATTAAGGTCTTTCATCATCTACAGTACATAATATTAAGAAAAGGATTGAGGGAATCCATCAAAATCTGAGCTGAAACCACTGTTGAATGTGCATGACCTTTGAGCCCTCAGGCAGCATTGAATGAGAAACCATCATGCTACCCTGATGAATATAAACGCACGGGCGCGGGAGGACTTTGGAAAACCGTCATCACTTAAAACATTCTCTAGAAATACAACCTGAAACTGTACTGTGCAAGGAGGAAGCTCAGCTACATCAATTCTGTGCAGAAAAGCCGCCGAGTTCTCTGGGCTCATCTCAGATGAACCGAGAGAAAATGGAAACATCCTGTGGTCAGACGAGTCCACGTATCAGCATGTTTACAGGAAAAACGGATAAAAGTTGAGTTCTACGTGGCAGAGGTTTAAAAAGCCCATCCAGACTGTTATCAGCGAAAAGGGCAAGCATCTGTGGTGGTCATCTGAAGACTTGCAAACAGAAAGAATGGCCACGAATTGCACTCGCAGAAGTGCAAGAATTACTATCTTCAGTTCACAAATGATTTAAAAAATGTAATAACAAGGAAAGGCAGTTTGATTTTTTAGTGTATTTTTAAAAAAATGTCCCAGCTTTTCATTACTCTCATTAGTAAGAATCATGTGTGAATCATACGGCAAAAAAGGTTTGATTCTACACATAATCCATGATGATGAAAACACAGAAAAACAGAAATGCATGGCAAAAACAGTATTTTGTCGATATTAGAGGTTCCCAAAATGTCACAAATCCTTTTTTTTCAGGAGTGCTCATGTCTGATTAAGAGGAACCAACCTCCCTCTGGCTCCCCTGCAGTTTGCACCCTGCTGAAATGTTTTCCAAAACACAAAGAGTCTTTGTCTTGGATAAAGAAAATCCGCGCAAACAGAAACAGAGAACCTGAAACTTTTTCAGATCAAGCCGATTGACTGATTCCTTTTCCAGCAACAAAAGGATTTAGAGTAAGATCTCACTACAATGAGCAGATCGTTGTTGCGTCACTGCTGATAAAAAGTAGAAAAGTAGAAAGACGGCATCAAATAATGCACAAATACATGCTGGTTGAGTCGCGGCAGCTTCTTTGATGCTTTTTTCAAACTTTTAATGTAGGTACAGAGGTGCAGATTTCTTCTTTGGGTTCTTCTTGACACTATATCCAGATTTTCTCAAGCTCCATTAATCAGCCCTGTTATTAATATTTGTGGAGCAAAGCTTCCACAGCGAGTGGTTTTACAACGCTGATTGGATGTGTAGGTTGAACAGGATGTTACAAGTGACACATTGACTTTGCTTTTAAAGCATGAGGCTTAGTTTTAGTGAGTTACAAATAAATGTATGTGCCGGTTGAATTCGATGTATATATGTTGACACTGTTGCTGTTTTAATGGACATGGAGAGAAAGGTTGTTGTCTAAAATTGCAGCAGTTTAAGAGTGTGTATCATCCTAAATTTCAGTCTTCCTGACTGCCCTAATGGGTATTTTCTGAGTGGTGTGTCCTTTCTGGTGGAATAAGTTTGTCACAGTTTGCCAGAAGACAGTGGTGCTCCTACTGTGGAAATTGAAGTAAATGGCCAGACGCCTGCATGATGTCCCATCTCAAAGTTTCATTTTTTTAAAAGAAACACGAGGCAGAGGCTTACGAATTATGAAAGGAAACATGTCACGACTTGTTTTTATTACAAAACGTTCTTTTGTTACGTTCACTGACTTTGATCTCAATCAGATCATTTGTCTAATGAAATTATAACGCACGGTGGTAGAAGTGAGTCACACAGTCACACTTGAATTGTACTCTTATCATCTATAGGTGGCATATGCAGTCAGCACGTACAGAATGTGATACAGTAGTTAAAAGAGTGGCAATTAACAGTCGGATTGTGTGAAGTCGCCATTTTATCACGGTTCGTTTCTAATTGAAAAAGCTATACCTCTGATTCACAGTTCATATGTGATACCTGGCTTCAGTTATCTGCCTCCTTATGGGAGGAACTGGTTGTTAATTATGGATCCTCAGAATCCCCACATTTTTATCTAACTCCTTTCTCTCCTTGCCTTTGTTTTCCCTGTTTTTTTTTTTTCATTTTCCCGCTGCACTCTCGCAGGTTCACTGGGTGAGAAAACGAAGTCTGCTAAATCCCAACAAGATTTTAGATGAACGTCTGTCTCTGTCCTTTCCTGGGAAGCGGAGTCACGCCTTTGTGCCGGGCCTTGAACCGTTCTCCGAGTACAGACTCACTGTTAATGTTTTCAACAAGAAGGGCAATGGGCCGAACAGTGACCCGGTCACCTTCAACACTCCCGAGGGAGGTGAGTAATTGAGGATGACGCAAACATAGAGATATTTCCCATGTAGTTCTAAACACTGATTAGCGGCGGCACGCGGGCCTTGCAACATCACTGGAAATTAGTGTAGATGCGAGCAAAGTGTGGACTTGCAGAGGAGCCAGGTGGAGCGTGGATCTTCTTAATAAAACATGAATTTGTCGCAGTTAAAAGGGATCAGTCAAACGACTTGATCTCAAAAAAAGTTTCAGGTTCTGTGTCTCTGTGTTTTCTGAAAACATTTCAGCGGGGAGCACACTACAGGGGAGCCAGGTGGAGCGTAATAAGACATGAGCTAAAAACGTCATTTGTGGGGATTTTTGGGGAGTCTCTGACAAAATGCTACTTTTACACTTCTGTTTTTCTGAGTCTTCATCATCACGAATCATGTGTAAAATCAGGCTATTACCGATTTATGCACGATTCAGTATATCTAATGATAAATGAAAGCTAAATTACGTGCTTTATACATTTAGATGGCTTCTAAATATAATTTCAATTTCAAAATCCGCAAATGAAAAGGCATCTTTCGTTTTCGGCGGATGCAACATATATAAAGGACGTATTTTCCATGTCGACTAAAGAAAGTAAAATATTCTTTATTGAACGTATTTTCTGTCAGGAATAAAATGTGCCACTATTATTACTCTGCCTCTTTCTCTGTGACTCCATGACTCTGTGAAACACACACACCACACTGCTTTTCTTCTTCTCTTCTTATTGTTGTTATTCATATCCTCATTAAAAGGAATAATGATAAATAAAAGGTAAATCTATTGCTGTGTAAATGTTCTATCTGTCGTTTCGTGTCGGTGGGGGGTGGAGTGAATTCTGAATGCACCAATTTATGCCCATTGTGTATCAGTTAATTGCGGTTAAGTGTCTTTATTTATGTAAAGGAAAAAACTAAATTCATGAACCAGGTGACAATTCAGAATATAATGGAATATAATAAGCTTTCAGGGGATTCTGTATTTGGTCAAATATTTATTCTCTTGTAGATCATATTTTCTCATCATGCACATAAAAGACTGATTTGCTCTTCCGTCCTCTTTTATATTGTTTTGTTTGGGAAAATAACCTCTTTAAACATGCATGTAAATGACTTAAAAAACCCAACTGGTTTTATAAACTCTGGACTTTAACAGCTCATGTGTGCTTCAGGGGGATTTCTGCTCGCGTTCAAAACTTTCTGCACATTGAAAACACATCACACGTACCTATGTTATGGGATGATTTTAGGAATACTGAAGCTGACTGAAGGCCTCCGACATCTTTTGGCTGTAACTGATTGGTCAAACCTATTGGAGCAGAGAATGAAACCTCGGTGTTTAAGTCCACTGCTTATTTCATGTTTTATTGACACATGATCTAAATATTGAGGAGGTACGAATCCCCTGCACCTCCATGCCCGCCCCCGAAATCTATACCAATTAAATATACAAAATATAATATAAAATACAATTTAGAGAACAAAGTAACTGCTAATATCCACAAGGAAATCATCTTGCGGCACCTTTTTCAACTGTTAATGGTCTCTAAACAAGCACGTTTTTGGACAAACATGGCTACAACCATGTTAACGCTTGTTTTTTTTCTCCACAGTACCTGAACAAGTGCCTATCCTCACCACCTCTAATGCTCAGAAAGACTCCATTTTGCTCGTCTGGGGCCCACCACCGGAGACAAAAGGCATCCTCACCGGGTATCTCCTGCAGTATCACCTCAGTATGTAGACACACAAGTGCTGTCTGACTAATTACTTGCTGACCTGAACAGAATAAAGCATTGGGCCTGTAGGAGTCTTTTTTTTTTTTTTCTTCTTTCATTTATCCTTTTCTTTGGTGTCGCTCTGGGCTTTGGTCTGTGAGGTGTTGTGGGCGAAGCGTAAGAAAGAGAGTAGCTGCGGTGTCTTTGGAGAATGGGTGAGAAAAGATCAAGTCGGAGAAGAGCGGAGGGGGAGGTGGTTCAGGGATGCTACAGTTTACCTTTGAGCTTGTGGGATGTTTTAAAGTCTGTTTGATAAACCTGGTAACATACTGCTCACACTCTCATCTACCGTCGTTTCCTTCTTCTTCAGTCCTCGCCTCACTTCTCCTTCCCTCCGTTTTCAGACGCTAGGTGGCAGTGTTTAATTCTGAACCCTCATCTCAGGTCTGCAACAGCCCAATTTGTGCAGGTTACTTTAGGATGTGGTTTGACAGTTTTTCCTCTGTGTGTCTTATCTCTTTGCCTCCTGGACTGCAGGTTCTTTTCCAAAAGGGCCATCCCACTCAATACTGTTTGCGCCTCTCTTCTTCAATTTCAGTGGCATTTATCACTCACAAGCATTGCTTCGTGTAAAAACACCCTACCTTTATGCTTGAGAACAGTCAGGGTGAAGAAGTGAGTGAGGGGCTTTCATTATATTTGCTCTGTTTTCAAAGCCTACACTCTGACATTTCTAAAATCTTTTGTGTAAAATGTGAAGGCAGAGACAGCCCTTTGCCGCCTCCACCAGCACCCACGGAGTCTGGCCGGCTCTTCAATACACTCTGTCTCTCCTTTCTGCTTTTTCCCATATTAGATGTCAGCTCTAACACAGATATTGCCACACAATGAAATCTGTTGGTGTTGGAGTTTTTACGGTTGAATTGATTCACCATCTAACACAAGCACGTTTTAAATTGCGTTTGCTGTTTATACTATTAATTCAACACGTAGCCTGCTATACGCAGAGCCTGCACATCCAGTAAAGACATGTTACTGTCGGATAATCAGTCAGAGAATAATCTCAGTATTCAACCATATATAAAACATGATGTTTTAAACATCCGGTGTTCTATGCTGCAAACAAACATAAATTTTCCAACACCAAACAAGCTTGACACACATTCGACGCTCACCTGCATTTCAATATTAACACAGTAATGACATCAACGAGGGGGGTTTCACGAGAAATATGTTGCTTCCTACAGTCTGTACACATACTGTACTTTGATCTATAATGCATGTTTGGTGATACGTTATGCTGCTTGTGATTGCTACTCTTCAGATTTCCTGCTACATCCTCTACCTTATGTTTAATTTCTCTTTTGCCTCTTTTTCTTTCCTCTGCTTCCTTATGTGCTTTATATGCTTGAGCTTGCCAGCTCTCATTTCCTCCTCCTCCTGCTTTTCTTCTCTTCTCCTCCTCCACTTCTTTTCATACCATTGCTACTTGTTTACACTCTGCTCCTGAGCTTTCTGTCTCCTCTTTTAATCTCCTCTCACCTTTCTTCATAATGTATTCCTCCTCAGCTCACCTGTCACGACACATATCAGCTACATTCACTTTCTGCATGAGCTAGAATGACATCTCTTCATCTTTTCCCTCCCTCAGCCATTGACCCTCATTATAGTTGTGTTCCATTGCTTTACAACTCGAACCAGCGGTGATGACTTTTTCTGCATCTATCTGTCGTAAGCTCACTCACGCCACGTGAACTGACATGACATCTTTCTCCTTCCTCTATAGTTAATGAGACCACACTGGAGGTGGTTGATTCCCAGGAGATGAACATCACTGGAGCTGACACCACCCAGTGGCAGCTTCGGGGCTTAGAGGTGCACAGCCTCTACCGCTTTCACGTCAGTGCCTGCACTCGAGTAGGTTGTGGACCTCCGCAGGCGCAAGAGAGCAACACTGCCGTTCAAGACGGTGAGTACATGACCTCGGTGTAACCACGGTGATGACGCTACACTGAGATCTATTTAGCTTTTGGCGGCTAATGAAGACTCCTCCCCTCCAGTGTTTATGTAACATAGCATAACACGGTAATTCAACTCAACTTTAGTTTTATAGCACCTTTCGTACAAACATGCAGCCCAAAGTGTAGGTAGGTGATATGTGTAATCAGGAATTAGTCAAATCAGGAAATGCGCCAATTCAACCATGAGCCAGTTAGCTTAACTCAGTGGTTCTGATGTGCACTCATGGTATAATAAGCTCAAGTACCTCTTTACTGACCCACTAAATCCTGTTCATTCTGTTTAACACTAATCATCATGTAGTGTAGTGTCTATTGTTACAAGATTTTTCATACAAATGAGTGTACTATTTCAGATGTTTATTCACACATACAGCAAATTACAGTATTTTATTAATTACGAAGCTCACACTTGAACAATCTATAGTTCTATGAGTCTATATTTTAACCCTCTTTAGCATTTATATGTAGCGTAGTCTGTGAAACACTTCATTGGATTTAGATCAATATTTCAACTCCTCTGCTTGCAAGCTAGGGAGTTTTCATGTAGCCTGCTCTCATCTGCAACATGTGGAGTTAAAAGGGTTTCAGCTGAATCGTCCGTCAGCTCACTCATTTTAATTTAAGATCAACACGACATCAGTTTGTAATCCTATTTGTTTTGTTCCCTTCTTAGCAAATACGAGTACATATACAAGTAATATTATATCAAATCTCCTTCACAAGTACCCCCTAGCAACTGTAGAAGTAGCCCCTGGGGCACAGCCACCCCTCGCTGGGACTCATTGGCTTAGCTTATCATCAGACTAGAAACGGGGGAAAACAGACTGTCTGGTTGTAACAAACTGATTATGATGTTTGCTCTGGTTTGTTTAATATAAAGCAAAGCAAAAACAACAACTACAAGTTGTGCCATGCTACACTAGCTTGTCGCAAGACTTCCTGGAGTCTTATCATCAATGTGGTGTTGCTAGGCAACCAGCTGAGACAAGAAATGGGCTTGTTATGTTTCTTTATAAATAAAACATAGACATCCAATTCAGGGTTTCTACGTTTCCCTCATCTTTCGCACTCGAATGGTGTTGACACACCGTGGTGATGTTCAGTCACACACCTTTTAATGACCATGACCCAGCTTGTTGGTTGGGGTGTGAGCCATTTCAGACACAGAGTTGGATTTGCCGGGAGAATTATTGCGCTAATAAGTTCAGAGAACAAAATCTCTGCTGCGGCATCTGCGTTGCCCCTGTGAACCATGATGAAATACAGAGCATATCCATTATGTGAAACGCTGTGACATGCTGACCAGACTCTACGAGCGTAATGAATTCAGAAGCAACAGGGTCAGCATTATTGTTGATATTGTTTATTTCTTCTGTCATAGTGGTCAATAAAGTAAACAATGAGACTAAAACAGAAGATAAATATATAGACCTTTCAGCCATTTAAAACGCCTCCCATCCTCTTTCATTTATTTTAATCTATCTAACTTTATTTTAATTTCATTATCATACTTGTATTTATTCAAATGATCTTTTCATTGTTTTACTACCTTTGATTATGATATTTCTTTGCTTTGTTTTGAATTCGTGTCAGCCCTCAATGATCCCTCAAGTATGAATAAACTTTGATTGATTGATTGATTGATTGATTGATTGATTGATTGCTAACCATGTAAATATACTACTCACATTTTAGTATTTACTATAAAGTATACACAGTAGCCCATCCACCCTCCTCTCTTGTACTGCCTGAATCCTTAACATCCATTTCAATTGAGAATTGAACATTGAATGTTATGTTAAGCTTAATCGTCTTTCATTATTAAAGCCACTGTGTGAAGAATCTTTGTGACGAATTGCACGTGTTTACAGGATATTTCAAATTATGCCGGTGGAAAACACACATCGTAGAATAAGAAAAGCTACATGGATTCGGTTTTTATTTTTTGTCTTTTGCTATTTGCTAAAACTGGATTAATCAGTGATAGGTTCGCGGCTCGTCGCTGCTCATCATTTCTGTTTCATCTGGATTTTGTGGCTATCTTGTGTACGCTACGTTATAAACGGAAACAGAAAGAAAGACAAAAATACACAGTTGCCATAAGTGATCAGCAAAGCAGAGAATCCCTTTACCAATATACACGTGAAAAACTAATTTTCTCTGCACTTTCATCAGACAGTGATAACGTAGAGCAGCGCAGACAAAGAAAAGAAAAGCACAATTATTAGCTTAGGTCAGACGTTAATAACTCCAGTAACATTAAGTACTCGTCCACTGGCCCCATGTTCCAACATATTCTATCTCATTATCTTGTCGTCTAAATGATGCCCTTTCCAACTTAATCCTTTCTGTTGTTTTGGTGATTCATTTCTTTCTGTGTTGGTGTATTTAAAGAAAACCATGGTTACACTCTTTGGGCCCATACATACGTAACATAACCAGACAAAAATGATTTTATTCTTTGAAGATACGCTTCTGAAGTTATTCAAAGCTTGGAGTATGCTTGATTGTGATGCGAGTGAGACCGTTATATCATCGCTTTCTTACGCCAGAACTTAGGCCTTTCATTTTATTGCACAGTTACGACTGCTCAAAGCGCCTCGAAGACCAATCCAACCAAAAATACGAACGCGTATGAAAATATCCGCACACTATCCCTGCATGTTATTTAGAAAGTTATTCACTCCTCTCTGGCTTTTATGTTTCCCTTGAGTGGCTCTGCAGCTCGTATGCGGATGTCCAGCCGGAGAGCCATTAGATGCATTGTTTGTAAATATGGCTGAGTAGAAACTCGGTGGAGAGATAAAATGCTCCTGTTTGGAAACTTTGTCCTCGGGGCATGTTAGTCACAATGCAGCAGAGTAGATTTATGGATGCCAATAGCACGGCGCAGGGGCACCATGAGTTTAGAGACATTAATGGGGAGTGATGGAGTGACAGTGAAAAAATGACTGCATGTAAGTGAGGACGGGCTGAAGGACTCACTTTAGATTTCACCTTTGTAACCGAATGGGCTTTTAATACTCATCGCCATTTATTTAGGATTATCTGTGTTTTTTGTTTTTTTTTTCCGTTTTCACTTTAGAACAATCCACACAAAGTACAGGCTGTTACGGCAAAAACAAAAAACAGCAACAGAGGCACTGTGTCAGCCGCCGCATGACTGTGTCCATGTGTCTTTGTTTGGGAATCTTACAATACAAAGACATCGGTTGAACCCTGAAGGGTGGGGTGAAACATCTGTGGGAAAGAGGAGCAGGAAAAAACTGAGTGAGAGCAGCTAACAGCCTTAGCAGAAGAGTGTGGCAGACAGAAAAAAAAATATCTATTTTTCTCCATCAGGTCTCATGAGATAACAAAGCAGCAGAGATAAAGCAGGCTGCAAACTAGACAAAAAGCACAGAGGAGAATATACCTCTAAAGTCACACAAAAATAACCAGCTTCTCCAGAGATTAAATTATTTGCTCCCTGGCACAGTATTTGAACACCCAAGTTTTTTTTGTTTTTTCTTTTATCGCCAACATATTTGCTAATGGATGGAAGTTAATGTTTGAAAAAGTTTAGAAACATAATCAAGCGCTGGCTTCATCTCTGCTGTAATCAACTCGGGATTCGGCAATCGGAGCAGAACAGGCTGCGTCTTTCTGCAGCAACGTTCATTTCAGCAGGGTTCAAGTAGAGTTATTGTGAACAATATTCGCACAAGACAATGCGAGAACTCATACAGGACTTTACAAATGAAATATACACATGTAGAGGGGGTTCACGTGTGTGCCAGAGATAATGAAATGTTTCTACCGTTGAATACAAATTCAGTGTAGTTATAGCAATCGTGTAAACATGCAGCCTTGGAACGAATTACTAGACCACATGTGATTTTTCTGTAGAAATTCAACAGCTCTTCAACACTGATAATTTTGTGTTAAATACTTCAAAATAGTTAAATAATTGCAGCAAAATCTGATATCAAACCAAAAAAAAATGATGCATAAAAACATGAAAGAGTAAAACTTCACACATTTTTGAGGCATCATTATCATGTGCGTCCGTTAAATATATAAGATGACAATGCAAAGTAAAACCAAGAGAGGAGAATCTGCATCTGCACCTTCTCTGGACTGTGTTTACAAGCTGTAGGAAATCGACCCCATGACTGAAGATCACGAGGTGGATCTTGCGGTGGTGGCGTTCAGACGCGACTCTACCGCTCTACTCCCGGGTCTTGACAGAAGCAACATGGCAGCTCCCGTAACCGTGATATTTTGGCTTCACTTTTTTCCCTCAAAGCAGCATGAAACAACGTTATACGATCTATCTTTATATTTAGTCTTTTTGATTTGGACCGAGAGGCGCAGATGGAAGATGTGCGTTTCCAAATTCTGGTGTTTTTACCTCTGATTTCAGCTTTAATGCGCTTCGTTTGTCGCTTCTCGTTAAACACTACACACTTCCATGATCAGCAATAGTTAACATTTAATTTGGGTGACGTCTGCCTTGTTTTTGGTGCCCATTGTCCAATTTTGGTGCTGCTCTGCACCACTCGGCAAATCTAAAATGCCACAAGAAAAAAGATTCTTTGAGGCATCTGAGCACCTGTGTGCGATTGGTTCAGAGGGGATCCATGCTCAGAAATTTGTGTGTTTGCAACCACGCATATCTTAAAATGTGTACTTGTGTGTGTGTGTGTGGGAGCCTGGTTTATAAACCTTAAAGCTGGCTTTCCATATATCTCTAATCTTCAGCCGTATTTCATTTTCTTTTTTATCTCTGTGAAGATTTGTCCCAGACTCCAGCTGTGGCCCCTGTTCAGAGCAGTATGTATCACCGCCTGCAGCTTGCTAACATAGCAATAGTGATATAGATACTCAAGGTTGTAGATGTGTTGGTAGCAAGCAGTTTGTCATCGCTTTAGCAAAATTGTGTATATGCACGGTTTGGATGCAACAAATCAAACTAAAAAAAAAACAAACAAAAAAAACCTTGTCAACACTGATTTTAAAAAGTGTGATTTATTTTCAGACTTATTGTGAACCCTCCAAACCCTGCAGCAGTAAGCGTGTGTTTTATATGTGCATTGTAATACAGGTTTACCACTAACTCTTAACAGCGTTGCCTTCTTGTAGTCTATATAGTTCAGTTGTTGGAAAATATAGAGGATTAGACCTGACAGCATTGTAGCAGGAATCTAACATCAGAGGCTTGTCTTTCATTCCAGGCCACAACTGTTCTCGCTCTTTTCCCCGCTCTATCCCAGGCAATTCTACTCATCTTCCTTTAGGTAAAACGCTCACACTCACCCATGCACAGCCAATGATAACCGTGTGATCTGATCTTGATGTGCCTGAACTTTCAACTAACAATATGACATGGAGCCATTTGAGTCTATTCTGATATCTGC